>JAOXYM010000001.1:29503930-29562332 GCA_028567055.1 Leptatherina wallacei
TATATATATCAGTAACAGTTCATTTATATTCTGCCAATAAGCTTTAAAGATTGAGGGATTCCTGAATTATTACAGGATCACTCTGACCTCTACTAGCCTTTATTTATGTTGTTTTACAAATTATAGTTAACTCCATTAAAATAATGTTTATCTTTACAGTCATTAATGACAGCCTAGATGATGAAACAATAAAAAAAAGAAAATACAATAAAATCTGTAACTGCATCTACTGGCCCCTTATGGGAACATGAAAAACTCCCACACAGCATCATTAGTTTCAGTGAATATGTGCAAGGAGGCAGTTTTGCCCCCAGTTAAAGGAAAATACTGTTGTATAATTTGGTCCACACACGCAACCCTGTGGTATGACATGTGATGACCTCTTGCCTCCTGGGATTCAACCCAGCATTCTGTTGGTCAGATCATTTAAACCTTTTAAAGACATGACCACCACAAAGTCCTCATCTGAAATGAAATAAAATAAAAGGGAAAGAGACTAATTGGGAACAATTACCGAATATAAATTTGAAATCATACACAGAGAGAAACTGATACTGAAACAGTGAGCTGTATCTAGCAGAAGAAGCTGACTGATGAAGCAGTTCCCTTGGTACTGACCATTTTAGTTAACTGCTGCAATGAATAAACATTCCTAGAAATATCACAGCAGCGATAAACTGATTAAGTAGGGACGTCCATGGAATCTGTATATTCTTATCAGTTATAAAAGTTAAAAACCAGTTTGAAATGTATTAAATTTGTACATGTCAAACTGGTGTTATGCTGACTAAACATCTGTGCTTGAAATGCAGATCTTTGAGATACCAATACATGTGTGCAAAATCAAAGCTGTTTCACTGGATGAGGGTTTTTATTTTAGATACAACTGCTGGACTATTAGCATGAATGAAGGGACCGTACCCCTGTGGTGCTGTATTGTGCAACATTTGGGCTAATTGGAGCATAAAGTAGGCTGATAACAGGGATGCACTTCCCAATGTTGGAAATGAAAATGGAAAATTTATCTGGAGTTTTGAACAGTTAAAACTGCATCGGCCTATCAGGCACAAGCCCAAGAGTTCAAGGGCTCATCATGACTGAATATCATGACTATCTCAGAACAGGACACAAAATTAACCAAATAAGAAGCAAATGTGGTACGAAAGGAAAAAGATCTAAGATTAATAAATACTGTCATCAGGGAGATACAAAACTGACAAAAATGTGACAAAAAAACACGAAAAATTCCCCCCAAAAAACACTAACTGACCTATGATCAGAAAATAACATGCATAGTCATTAAAATTAGATATAAACAACCATGAGGATATACAAAAATACCTATTTGAGACACAGAGTGCCCATATTAATGCACATTAAATCTTCATTTGATGCAAAGTTACCACAGAATATGACCAAAACAGGACAATAATTTGGGACCAAATGAGCAAAACAATCAAAATACATACAGCACAGACAAAGCAAACAAAAAGGAAAGGCAGGTGAGCAGGTGTAAAGAACCATTGAATCAAAATGAAGGTACAGGTGACTCAATAATGAACATGTGAAATGATCACAGGGCTATGTAGACAATTCAGAGAAAAGGAAAACACAGCTACAAAATACTATCAGGACTACTTGGAAATGGGAACAGGTGTGGAGGTGGGTGCAGGTTATCAGGTTACTGCAGTGGAAATGGTAAGAAAGTCTGAGGGCATTTAGTGGTAAGGTAGAGACAAATAACACAGGAGCTTTTTTCCTTTTTAAATGTGGGGCTTTAAAAAAAGTATACAAAAAATTAAATCATCAGAGGAAAAACGCCACTAGAACCATGCTGTGTGAAAGTGCTTTTTGGTTTCTAAACATAATGATAAATGCAGGGCAGAAAGGTTTAGAGGGTCACAGTAACCAAGTGTGTAATAATGACGAGCACTGAGTAATAAGAAAAACAATGGACAGGTTTAACTCCCACAAGCATTTCTTACAAGTTGCATTTAAAAAGAAAATGGACTTGTCAGTGGAATTTCATGGCTGCTGTGTAGTTCTCAAATATATAAAAAAACATTACTTATATTTGCATAAGGAGCGTAGATAACATAATTATGTATTCAAACATGCCTTCAGCCAGTTTTTTTTTGCTGTCTGAAAGCTGTGCAGCACATTATAAATCCTGCAACTTATACTGCATCTAAAGACTGGAAAAATGAACTTATGGCCTCAAAATTCCTCCATCTCACCTGCATGTAAGACCTTAATGTGATATTTATTGGTGTAAAATGACAAGCGCAGCATTTAAAATGTGCTCAGTGTGTTTGAAGTGGTGTGTTGTATCCACACATCCAGCTGGGGAGTCATGTTTCTATTCAAAACAGTCACTCTCTTTCTAGCTCTGGTATCAGTTTGTCTGACAACTGAGAAAAATCTGTAGTTTTAGCTTCTTTATGCATCACCAGACACTAACTTCATTTTCAGATAGAGATTTAAAAGATAATATGATGATTAGAGTGCACCACAATGGTAAAGTTGTGGGTTATAGCACCAAATCTTTAACTAAACTGAGTAGAACTGGTCATCAATACAAGTACTTTGATTTTTTATTTATATATTTAGCACAGAATATAGAAAAAAATGTTTGTGGTCATTTAGAAACACTGTCATTTCATAGTTTGTCTACACCAGCTTTAACTCCATTGTTTATAACACTCTCAGTTCTGTCTCCAGCACATGTAGAATATCACAGCTGAGCAGATGGTGAGGACTCAAACTGTGTCTTCATGGTAAGTTCCCAGTCGGTTTGTGAAATACGCTGCTGGGACACAATTATTCTCCTTTTGTGTACATATAGTATGTTAAGTTTTTTTTAATGAATTTTTCTTTTCTGTCATCAGTCTACACACAATGACACAGCTTTGGTACAATAACAGATTCAGGACCTTTTGGGAATGATCCTAAAAGCCACTTGCATGTCTCTCCAGAGATGTTTTACTTTTGTCCCGGATTATTCCAGGACATTTCTACAGTTTTTGTTTTCTTTTCCATATGCTTGTCCTGGTATAATAAACTGTTGTGGCAGCCTAGTATCCTGATCGCCCTGGGAAATGTTGGCAGTGCATCCATTTTTTCCTCTATCCTGACAGGAAAAACATCCCCCCTGCATGATGCTGCCATCGCCATGCTTGACTGTGAGGATGGTGCTCATGAGATGATGCTCAGGGCTGGGTTTAAATAGTTCAATGTTCGCTTAAATTTATCAGAGAACTTTTGCTTATATTGCTCATAATCTCACTGTATTTTCAGGTGCTGTTTGCCAACAGTATACATGATGTAAACATGGTGTAAATATGATGTATACATGGTGTAAACATGGTGTAAACATAATGTAAGCATGGTATAAACATGATATAAACATGGTATAAATATAATGTAAACATGATGTAAACCTGGTGTTAACCTCATGTAAACATGGTGTAAACAATGTATACATGGTGTAAACATGATGTAAACATGGTATAAATATAATGTAAACATGATGTAAACCTGGTGTTAACCTCATGTAAACATGGTGTTTACATGGTGTAAACATGATATAAACATGTTTACATGGTGTAAATATATTGTATACACCATGTATACATGGTGTATACATGGTGTAAATATAATGTCTACATAGTGTAAACATGGTGTAAACAATGTATACATGGTGTAAAGATTATGTAAACATGGTGTAAACATCAGCAAATAAACATGATGTACACATGATGTAAACAAGATGTAAAAATGGTATGAACATCGTGTAAAGATTATGTAAACATGGTGTAAACATCATGTTTACACCATGTTTACACCATGTTTACATCATGTATACATCATGTATACATCATGTTTACACCATGTTTACACCATGTATACATCATGTTTACACCATGTTTACATTATGTTTACATCATGTATACATTATATTTACTTGCTCATGTTTACATCCCCTATGTTTACACCATTTTTATTTGCTGATGTTTAAATACCCAATGTTTACATCACATTTACATCATCTTCATACCATGTTTACACTGTTTGTCCACAAAGCATCTATGGATGTCATTAATTTTTATGGCCTAAGAAGTCTGTTAGTGGATCCTTTTTCCACTTTAAAATGATAGTGGTTATTGGGCCTGTGAGTGCTTCTTTTCAGCAGCTCCAGAAACATTCTTCTATCCTTCTCCAGACCTGTGACTTAACGCAAACACGTCATGCAGCTCTAAAGGCAATTCTCTGAACAACCTAACATTTAAAAACATCTTAAAAACAGACAGTGTTGAATTTGGCGTGTATATGTGCATATGCATAATAAACTAAGGAGGACAGAAAGAAAAAAAAAATAAGTAAGGGAACTTTCACAAGAGCACTGAGCTTCAAATTTGTAAAAGAAAAGTCGAAGCATGCTCCCCCCTTTCAACCCTTTAATCTCAAATTTCAATTACAGCAGGCACATCTGTATTTATAAGCCACTGATCTGCAGATTGTAAGAGATGAAGACACATTTTCCGTGGGCGTACATAAAAGCGCAGTCTGCCCACTCACTGAGCTCTCCTGTGAGCAGAACAGTGGTGTTCAGTGTGAGGAGCTCTCTGGTGTTGGTTGACAGCTCTATGAGTTGGGGCACAAAGCGGCCTTTATGTCTGTGAGGGTTCCACCCTGTGACTCAGGGAGCTGTGTGTGTGTGTGCACATACGTGTGTGTTTGTGCCCCAGCTAAGGTAGCGGAGCCCCAGGGGATCTGCTGTGAGGTGAGCTCTGTTACACAGCACAAAAGAACTCAAGAACACCTTCCCTCCAGAGCACACAGGTCTTTCTACTGCCAGGAAATGAGTGAAAATATGCTGGCCACAGGATTACCTCATACACACTCAATCTTTTGGACACAATACTTTGTACCCTTCCTGCTACTGGAAATGTCAGCCCCCTTCTTGCTACTGTCTGGCTTACTTTTATACACAAAAAAGGCCTCTGTATAAAAGAAAGAAGCATAATTAGCAGTCAATGACATGGATAACATTTCATCTTTCACACATTTTACTTGTTAAGTCTCAGCAACATAATGGAGAATATTTAGAGAAACATCTGAAAATAAGACTTCAGGTACATGAAATGTAGGACAAAAGACACGATACTACAGGGAAATAACGTCGGATCATTTTGTAAATTCATACCGTTGTTGTTTAAGCGCCACGGTTTGGGGTTTTTATCTGCAAAAGTGATGAAATATTCACAAGACTGCCTGCCAGATACACTGACAAAATAGGGGAATTTTGTTTTTGTAAAAGTACAAAAAGAGATTATATTTGAAAAAAGCCCCCAACAGTGTCTTGTCAGAAACAATATGGTGGTTCCAACACATTTAGTTCTTTTCATATTGCCGAGCATTTCCATTAGTGATCAACTAATAACACAGCCAGGCTGATAAAGTCTTAGATCAGATATATGGTATCTGTCCGCACGTCAGCCAATAGATAACATTCATTCTCAGAAGAAGAATACCTGAACTAACCTTCAGTGAATTTAGAATTTGTCCAGCAAATTGGCTGATGTGTTATCCCCTTTATTTATACTCCTAAATAAGTATCTGCCTCAGAAATCAATAATGAAATGAAAATTAAATGAAAAATACTTTATTTATCCCAGAGGGAAATGCAGTGTTGTAATAGTTTTTTTTTTGGTTGTTATTTTGGTTTGTTTTTAAATATAAAGACAATATTAATGAATTAGTTGATAATCCCTTGTTCCGAGCGTGATGACTGCTCCAGGACTGATCTCCTGTAGCTTTCTGTCTTGCATTGGACTTAAAGAAGTCTCTTACTGAGCACCTTTTGTTGTTTCCCTACTGAATCAAGTAATAAATTATAAATAAACTTTATTTATGTAAAAAATAATTGATGATAGAGAGATAACAGGAAATGAGGGGAGAACAAGAGATGGTAAATGATGTACAACAAAGTTCCCCAAGCTGGGCACACAACAGGGATGTTACAGCTCACATTCTGGCTACAACCATCTTGGCCAACATGGTCCTTCTACAAACAAATCGAGGGTTTTTTCTTGGACTAAACATAAAACTATAACTAACATGGCAAAATATGAGAAGAACATGAGAATTTTGATGCTTTTTTCAACCCTTTGAAGGGACATAGATTTTACATGTAAAAGAATAAGCTTATTTTTCAAGTAGGTTAATTCAGACTTGTAAAAGTTTTACAAGTGGAGAAAATAAATAAACCTGATTACATTAAGTCTGAAATATACAACACTATATTCACCGAGCCACCTAGGAGTTTCCCACTCAGCCCACCAACACCGCTCTGCAACCCAGCAAGTCTGGCGACTGGAGAAGCACTTTCAATGATGGCAGGACAAGGGAATAAGAAGGTCACAAAGGAGAAAAACCTTTGACAGCAAGGTGCTCAAGACAAAGCATCATCCATGACGCTTAAGCCTTCAATGTGGCTGACCACAAAAGTGCACGACTGTAGAAACAAAACCACTACATCAGTTTGTGGTTTGGGGGACACAATAAACGTTGAGGAATGCAGATGGACCAGGGTCTGTGAAGAGCACCAAAAGACCAATAGACCCTACAGACTCTGCAACATTTTGCAATGCCCATATGGATCAAAGCTCCCTTCTCAATGAAATAGTAATGCAACTGGTATGAGTTTAACTTCCTGAAGTAGAAACTCAGAGGACTTTGAACTGCAGTATGGTCAGTCTGGAGTCTGTACACAGCAATGTCATGCCCCAAGTGAGCACAAGCTGGAACGTAACTGAATAACCCCATGTAGCTTTTAAATAGGGCAGACAAAGCGGCATAGCGGTCTTCGGGCAAATGCTCAAGCAAAGAACTCAGATTACAGAGTGAATTCTTCAACTGGCCTTGCAGCATGCCATCATTACGGGATGTTACCCCATCATCCTCAGACAAAGGAAAAATAATAGATTTACCCACAATATCTGCCATTAACAGGGAGGTCAATTTGAGTATAGTTGTATGTGGTGGCACCCCCATTCAAAAAAGTGGACAGCCGCAATAGGGCTCAAGCAGATTCACACGACAAAGGCGAGTCATCTCATCACGCTCAGGAGTAGCCACCACAAAATCCTGCACTGCTGATTTGCATGTATTGTAAGGAACCAGTTATATGAGAAGCTGGTACAAGTTACTTGGAGTAGATACCGTAAGATAGGTAACGAGGATTGTGGAAGCAAAGCTAAGCAAGAAGCCAGGACTCTCAACTGGCTGAGCAAATTGGAAGCTAGCTAGCTCTTGGCTAAGGGAGCCAAAATCCCAAGAGCTGTCAACTTGTAAACTAGTTTAGGCAAGGCAAGGCAAGTTTATTTGTATAGCACATTTCATGTACAGGACAATTCAAGGTGCTTTACATACAAACATTAGAAACATTGCATTTTTAGTTTAGTCAAAATCCAGCTCAAGAGTCGCAGGGGCTGAAAGCAAGTGGAGAAAACAGCAGAGCTATTTCTCAGATGAGTGAATCTTGGGTTCTCTTGGTAAAGAACAAGCCAAGTAGTGAGTTTACCTAGCAGGGTGCTCACTCCATATTAAACATTTCACCTGCATGAAGTCTCATGTAATTTCAGGGCTCACAACTGTCATGCATTGGGCGTGAGACACACGTGTGATTAAACCAGTATGATGTGATTAAACAATCAGGATTTAAAGAGTATTAAAAAAAATCATCTTTCATATATTTTACGGTTTTTAATATTTGAGTTGATATTTATAAGATGTTTTAACTGTTTCTATTGTGACAGTTGAGGTCCTGTCACTGTGGCAACGATGGATCATGTGCAATAATCACAGAAAACGATATGATTAATTGTGCTCTAACATTTCAATTGTTGTCTAGCTCCATAGGCTACATTTTAGCCAGTATTTCAATTGTAATTGTAATATCTATATCTGTTTTATATCTTTGAATGCATGTATTAGTCGCTGCATTTGTTTGCCTCAAATGTCATGGAAGAATCAACTCAGCATTTAATGATATCATTTATTATAATGGTGCTCACATCTCACTATGACTCAAGCTCTTTTGGTAAGAGACATACTTTCTGGTAAAAAAAAAAATCATAAAGTACAATTTTGAGAGCAGAGGACTTTTTGATAGGGTTAGTTAAAGCTGAACAGAACCAAGAAGTTACAAAATCCAATGTGATTAAAAAAATGTTTTTACCCCCGTGAGTAATTATGACTACAAGGTGAAGTTAAACATTTAACCAATAATAAACCATTATGAGACTATGTGGAAAAAACTGTGGATCCTTGTGAGCAAATATGTGATTTACTTCTTAATAAATCACTTATTCCTTCTTTTTGCCCAAATAATTAAAGCTAATGTAAAATTTAAAAAGAAAACACAGTTCTGCCAGCTTGGTAGCAAATATCTCAACACTACAGCCCTAATGTAACAAAAAAAAGGATACAAATTTAAGGGGTCACTCTAAGCGCTACTGTGATGATGGTGAATTGTTTTTCCAGCAGACTATCAGGAGCAGGAACCAGCGTGGGAGTATTATTTTTATATATCTTTCACATGGTGATGCTGATAAGAGCCAGATGTTGGTCTGTTTATCTGCATTTCTGCAGATTCAGAAGAGACATTAAAAACAATATAAAAAAAAAAATCAAAAAACCTTACAATGGGTGCTCAGTATGCAGAAAAAGACAACAACAAAAAAAACCTACATCAAGCCGGATAACTGACCAAGGCTTGTCTCAGGAGGCCAAACAGGCCCAGCTGTGGTAGTTATGAAGGGAGGAGCTGCTGAAAGAGGCTTCTAACGCTGTGTGAGGTCAGGGACATCTCAGATAACTTACTCAGAAATCTGTTTTAATGTGATGATTTATACAGAAATGTTTACCTATGACATCTTTCTATTTTCAAAGCCGTTTGAATATATGCAAGTGCCATCTTGCTAAGATTTTTCCTTTGTTATTGGATGTCGTATACATAATAGGCAATAATTTGGGCTTTAATCATTTTCATTATACTACTGTTTTAAAGTCAAAGGTATAAGAAGGGATGGGTTTACAGGGATGAGTAGAAAACTGAGGAGAAACAGGGAGCCTGAGCAACATGTGGTCAGCTGAAGCCCCCTGAGGCCTCGCTGGACTCCATCAGGTTTCATATGCTGCAGTGTTCCAAACTCTGCCCACGTACTTTACTTAATCTTTATATAACTCCTGTAGTCGTGGGAAAAATGAAGCGGAACTTGACATGATTGCTATTTTTCCCCCTCTTTTACAAAAAAAAAAAAAAACATTCTCCAGGGTTTCTTTGTCACTGATGTCAATGGCAGCCTCAGATTACGAAGTCAGAACTTGGTCATGTGTTTTAAAGGCTAACTTTTAAGAGAAAATATTCCCTGAAGATTCCTGGGAGGGAACGAAAGCTGAATTCATGCACATTAAAGGCATTCCAATGAAGTTCAAGCAAGAAATAAAACTGGCTGCAGACCTGCGGGCCACTCTCCTATTCTGAGGGTGGATTTCCAAGCTTTTTTACATGCAAGGATGCTGACCGTCAAACTGCTTCCAGCACTGAGGCTCATGATGAATACAAATGTGTTGAGAACATACTGATGAAAAAACAAACAAACATGCATCTCAGAGGATCTTTGCAAACAACGGTGCGTAGTTTGCATATTCCGATGCATCTCAACTCCTGCTTTAACCCTACAGCTGACATAAATGTGGGATTGCAAGGACGCAAAGTGGAAAGAGGCGAAGTTGCCGTGGCAACCACTGCACTGGGCCAGGTTGGGACCTTTAGGGAGACTCTTTTACAGGCCAGGAGGAGAGAAAAATGCCTGACTGCCCCAACCAATAGAGTATGAAGTGGAAAGTGAAGGTATGCAGCAGTATTGTTAAGCAAGCATCTCAGGAACGCATGCAGAACCTTCTTCATGCTTTCAGGCTGCAATTTGATTCCACTCTTTACTGAACAAAGGCCGGTCCTGCATGTTATTTCCTCATGTTGACCCGCTTGCTGTTTGTTCAATTCAACCTCATACAGTCAGAACTGAGAAGCTACTGCAAATGTCTGTGGCTGCAGGTGCATTCATGACACTGCTGACAGTAATCCACACCTCTGTTTCATCTAGAATAGTGGCTCCATTTGCAGAAATGATCAAAAACCACTATGATTTTGAATATAAAAGAAAAATGTGCTTTTTGTGTGTATGTTTGCGTCTGTGTTGAGCACATTGCACTAATATCTCAACAGGGAGGAATTGTATCTTCGACAAACTCACTTTCTTCTGCATCATTTCAGGGACAGAGATAAAAGTGCAAGTTAGACTTGAAGTAATGGAGTGTTGCCTGGCAACAGCAGTGAAACCCAGCAGTGTCTGGGGGTCTAGGATTTTTTTTTTTACTTTGTGTTTGTCCTCATACACACTCTGTAATTGTACCCAGCAGTTGGTTTGAAGACAGTGAAACAATGTGAAATATGTTATCTCACACTTAAGCCGTGCATCATATATGACTGTACTTATATCTTATTGCTTAACATGTTGTCTCTCATACCATTATAAACATGTGATCATATGCTTATTGGGGAAATTCTCAGGAAAGTTTTGGCATGTGTTTCTGAAACATTTAGTTTAATGATGTTTATATTTTGTGCCAATGAGGTCTGGCTCGCAGTCCAGATGCTGTTTGTTTTTCTCTGTAAATGGATGCTTTGGAGTCTGGGGATTTGTGGGGAGGAACCTTGCAGCACAAATGAACTGACCTTTGACCCTTTGTTCCAATAAATGGTCATTTCTGGTTGGCTGATTTGCTCCTTGTGAATAAATCTGGCACTCTGACGCCATCTAGTGATCTGCTACTTTTTTGGGACATCATTCCAGTCCACATTTTCTCAGTCTTTTACACGTGTGTGAGGACACTGAGCCACTGATGCGCTCTGTCTCAAATATTAGACGCAGTTTTAGAGTGTTACTGTGTGAAGATGTTTATTTCAGAAAAAAAATTACCTGTAACAGCAGAGACATGTGAGAGCAGGCTTCATTCTGCCACAACAGTCTGATACAAAAGGCGTTTCCTCTCACGGTGGTGAACGAACAAACATAGAAAAGACAGCACTGTAGACAGTCACGATATTCATAATAAAAGTACAAACATAGAGTGCTTCAGCTCTGCTGCGTGGGAGTGACCAGCTGCCGGGATGAGACTCCTGTCCAGGCTGATCCTGAGCTGATGAGACGGATAATGATGCGCAAGTGAAAGTAACTGGGGAGTTAAAACTTAGGCAAAATTCTTCTTAAGGAAGTTGATGAGTCCGTTGGTGGATGAGTCATGGGAGTGGACTTCTGAGGTGTCCTTGAGCTCAGGCTCAATCTTTTTTGCAAGCTGTTTACCCAGTTCAACTCTAGCAGAAGGGTAAGGAAACATAAAGGAAAGAAATGCAGGAGAAAGGATTTGTTCAGTGAACTGAATACATTTAGGCTGTTTGGAAAATTTCTCAATAGTTTTTTTTACAACCTGAAAACACCCCAACATGTCCACTCATTAGGGAAGTACTTTGTGTACATAAAAGATGGACTTACCCCCACTGGTCAAAGCTGTTGATCTCCCACATAACACCCTGGACAAAGATCTTGTGCTCATACATTGCTGCAAAAACAGAATAAAATATCTATTAAAAATGCAAAAAGAAAGAAGCTGCTGCTTCTGATTACAATTTTTGAGGTGTTCATAATGCAATATCACATGCTTCCTTAGTTTGGCAACCCAGGTAAAACTGCCTGTTACTATGCAACAGTGGGCAATGTCTTCAATTAGTCTCCCCTGGGTATTGCTGCAGGATTTTCTCAGTTTAACATCAATGCTGTTGCTGCTTTCTAATGAAACATATTCCAACTACGGTTAAAACTATATCTCAAGGACTGTTTTTTACAGCAGCTTAGATGAAAAGGTGGATTCATGTAAACAGGAAAGCAAGAATTATCTTAGTTAGGCGTTCAGTTCATGACAGTGGATCAAAGGATGAGAGGTGGGAATCTCACCTATAAGTGCACCAAGTGTGTATGGAGTCAGTTTCTTGAAGATGATTGAGCTGGTTGGTCGGTTTCCCTGGAATACCTGAGATGATTGAAAAGAAATGCTTCATAGTAGAGTTTCTGCATGTCATCACTACAAATGCTCAAAGCATTGTGTCTGAGTCTACATTGCTATGCTGGTTCATGGTCACTGGAGGGCACTACCTCGTATGTTCTCCAGCCTGCTGCTGCCTTCAGTCATTACATGGTCATATGTTTTGTGCAAGTAACATGAGTTCCACATCTCCACAGCAAATCCGATTTCATTTGATTGTCATTGCTTGGACAATTGCAGCAGGTCAGCTTTCTATCCTAAATCATTCTTTCATCATTTGATGTACCTTGTGTGGCAAGATTTTTTCCAGAGCCTCCCCACTCAGGCCACTGGCCTCCAGCTCCTTCCTGGCCTCCTCTGTGGTCTTACCCTTCATCAGGGCTTCTGTCTGGGCCAGAAAGTTGGCCAGTAGGATCTACATTGAACACACACATTTCTTCTTAAAGTGGAAAGAAAAAGTCTGTCTCTGAGGTCACATGTCTCTTAGTACTATAACACTAATGAGTGTCCTTAAGGCAAAAGGGGCTGTTACAGAGGAAGTAATCTGCATGAAGAAGCTTGATTTATCAACACTTGATAAAAGCGATCACATCATAATTTTTCTGGAATTCAAGTATCTAAAGTTTTTTCCAATATTCAATATAAACAAACAAACAAACAAAATCCTTACAACAAGAAAATGGCGTCATTATGTAATGCCATATCATGCATTATAGCTGCAAAATAAAACCTCCCACTGCTTCCAAATGATTTCACTGGAAATACTTATAAGATGCATAAAATAACATCAAATCTGTATAAAGCATACTCTTCTAAATCAGATCAAAGCACTTTCTTAACCAGACGCCTCTCTAACGTCAGTGGTACCTTGTGGTGCAGGTTGTCTCTGATGGGGTGCTGTGTCTGAGCTGGAATCAGGAAGTCTGATGGTACCATTCGGGTTCCTGCAATAAACATGTCAGAGATCAATTAGTGTTAAATTTACTAAAGGTTTCCCATAGTCATCAGTGTCTGAGGCTTACCAATTATACACACTATACTAACCAACTTAAATCTAGACTCTCGATATACCTTGAATCACCATGTGTATGCACCTCTAATGATGTGAGGTCATGTTACCTTGATGGATGAGTTGGTAGAAGGCATGCTGCCCATTAGTTCCAGGTTCTCCCCACACGATTGGCCCAGTGTGGTAGTTCACTCGTGCTCCATGGTTAGTGATGTACTTTCCATTTGACTCCATGTCACCCTAGTTGACAGTATATGATTAAAATAACATGCATTTGTTTATTTTAGATGAATGCGCAGCCCGAATTCCAAACATGTTGTGACTGTGTGTAAAATGTATATAAACCAGAATGCAAAGATTTACAAATACCATAAAATAATAAAAACCCCAAGGTTTTTGCTGGATGTAAGGCATTATATGATAAATTAAAGCTCAGCTTGAATGTAATGGCAGCAACACATCTAAAAAAAGTTGCAGCAAGGCCATGTTTATCACTAATGTCCCTCGTGATAGTGTCCCTTTTTCTTTTACAACAGTCTATCAACGTCTGGGAACTGAGGAGACCAGATTGTGGATTTTCAGAAAAAGAAAACTGTCCCATTTTTGTCTGAAATAGAATTCGAACAGGTCCTCTTTGTCTTAATTGTATTTCATGATGCACCAGACCAGACCAGACCAGAGACTCTGCCTCTCTAAGGTGCTCTTTTCATACTCAATCATTTTACTAACCTGTTTAAAATTCATCTCATTAGTTACATGTTCTTCAATCTTTTCAGTTCACTTTCTGTTACACACTTTTCCAACCATTTGTTGCCCCTGTCCCAACTTTTTTGAGACATGGTGCTGCTATCGATTTCACGATGAGCTGATATTCTTCATGAGATATAGATATCTCACTTTAACATTTGACATGTTTTTGATGTTCCTGTTGGGAATAATAGTGAGCATCATCGTATTTGCACATCACTGCATTCTGTTTTTATTTACATTTTTACAAAATGTTAAAGTGTTCTTTGGAATAAGGGTTGTAGACAGTAAAATTAGGAAATATTTTTTTCTGCCCTCCTTCTGTTAAAATTCCCATGTATCCTGAAATGATGGCATAAGAATCACCTTCTCTTTAGTGAGTGTAAATGATCTTAACAGACTATTGAAAAGCATCCCAAAACTCTCTTTTTGTATTACTTTTTAATGATATAAACTGGTAGTCTTTTGTGAGCTCTGCTGCAACATGGGGACAGACCTGTTGGAAGTAGGCAGTGAAGCGGTGCATGTACTGGTCATAGGGCAGCATAGCATGGGTCTCGGCATGGAAGAAGTTGATGTACCAGATACCCAACAGAGCCAGCAGGACGGGAGCATTCTTTTCCAGAGGAGCAGTGCAGAAGTGTTTGTCCTGAAACAGGAATAGTCAAACTAATTTATCTTTGTGCAATCTTCAATCGATAACCTCCGTTCCAGGAGGGATCATATGAATTGTTTTTCTGCATTAAGGCAGACTGAAGCTATCTATCTCATCATGGTGTACCTACCATCCAGTGAGCTCCTGACAGAAGCTTCTCAAAATTGTCAAAGCCTGATGAGGAGATGCAACAGAAAAGTTTAGTGATTGAAATGAGAAGTAGCTAAAGCCAGTATGAGCAGACTTCTTATCTCTGATAGTAACATGACTGACAGCGTTCATTTATTCTCCGCTGATATCCAGCCTTTGTACAGGAGATGAATACTAATCACTGCGGTAAACTCTGACCAGTACTCCTAGTTTTCATTATAATATCTTTATCAGGAGCATAACTGAGAAATTCTTCAAATTTAGTGTGTTTCAGTGTTTGTGTCAGTGTGTTTTTATAAAGTACATACCAATATGCAAGGCAATAGCCATTCCAATTGCGGACCACAAGGAGAAACGACCACCAACCCACTGAAAGAGAAAATGAACTTCATAATAAATATTTGTATGCACATTTTATACTAAACTCCCTTTTTGAATATTGGGTTCAATGAAAAAGGCCTAACATTTAGAAAGGGAATCTTTTTTCCCCATAATGTACTTGTTGCCTTTACAATCAGACCTTGAATAAGTGGAAGACAATGAATGGATGGTTGTAAAAGACTTGAACCACATTTTTGTGGTACCAAATTTGCAAAAATGTATAATGAACATAAACATGGGCCATATATTTCTGTCAGTTCATTAAGTTGTTAATCTTTATTCATCTTTTTCCAACTCAGCAAACAGGCAGCAATTTTCTCTTTGGTATAAAAGCCACATTAGAGTTGCTACCTTTTAAATACCAACAATGTAACTAAAAACAGCTCTCTGACCTTTGATGCCGCTCAGCCTTTACAGTGACCTCTGAGAGAGAAAAGGTCATAACCAATAATAACTGAATCTAAAGTGAGGGGCTTCTGATTACCCAGCAGCTGCTCTCCAGAGTGTCCGACCCACCTACTTCACAGGTCAAAAGTCTAGTGTATTTATAGCTGCTGCTGCTCACATCCCTCATCACAGTGTGGGGATGAACAGGGAACTTGTTACACAGAGTGTGAGTTTAAAGTCTTAAAGAGCACTTACATCCCAGAACTCAAACATGTTCTCAGTGTCGATGCCAAAGTCCTTCACTTTTGGCTGAAGGTGAGACAGAAATAGAAGGTTTTTATACGTGGATGTTTAGATGCAAGGGGACGCTTTAACATGAAAAAACAAACAAACAAAAAAAAACTTGTATAACTTACGCCATTTGTGGAGAGAGCCACAAAGTGCTTCGCGACAGCAGCTTTCTGTTGGAACAAACAGTAACAAGTATGTTATTAAGAAGAATATCAGTCAGTCCACGATTAAAATTGGGTTTTAAATGTTTACAACACACTCACATCTTTGGCATGTTCAAGGAACCAGGCTTTGGCAGACTCAGCATTGGTAATCGTTTCTTGGGTGGTGAATGTCTGCAAATGGAGAATAAGGAAGACAAACGTACAGGAAATCATGTAGAACTCCACAGTGACATCAAAAATATAGTATATATCTGTATGAAAAGGGAAACTGTAATGTTTCATTCCAAAATTGCAATAAATACCAAAAATAGATCGATAAATCAGAGTCTCTGCCTGTGGTTCAATGCCTTTATGACTAAATAAGATTCATCTCATCTGTCTATCTGGTGTAAAACATTTACCTTGGATGCAACAATGAAGAGAGTTGTCTCAGCATTTAGCTGTGCAAGGGTTTTGGCAATGTGAGTTCCATCAATATTGGACACAAACCACACACGAGGTCCACCCTTAGAATATGGCTTCAGGGCTTCAGTGACCATCAGCGGACCCTATGGTTCAAATCAGATCACGTGAAAAAAATTAAAAAATTCCGAGGCAAATGGGTATCCCTATGATTTAGATTGTTTTAGTTTTGCATACTTACAAGATCTGATCCTCCGATTCCGACATTAACAACATCTGTGATGGCCTTTCCCGTGTAGCCCTTCCACTCACCGCTGCGAACCCTCTGCAACGGACATCCGTAGTCATTATCAACATTATCTGGGTGGGCTTACAAATTTCATCAAAGTTTTCATGAGCACAATCGGATGACTGTTTGGGCAGCAATGCAAATGCAGTGTTGTGACTTTGTCCCACATTGGTCATTTGCACTCACATGACAGAAGCCCTTCATCTTCTCCAGAACCTTGTTGACTTCTGGCATCACATCCTTGCCATCAACCATGATGGGAGTGTTGGACCGGTTCCTCAGAGCCACATGGAGCACAGCACGACCCTTCAAACACACAGAAGCAGCAGACAAATGTTAATACATACCAACTCTTCAATTCTTGATTCTGATTCAGGTCTGTACTATGGTAAAAAAGAAAGAAGAAGAAATAGAAAACAAGCTTGAGTGCAGATATTTTAAGTCAGACAAGTCTGACATTTGATCAGCAATGAGCACCTCAGTGAAGTTAATCTTGTCTCCTTTGAACATCTTCTCTCTGGCAGCTTCAATCCCCCTTGATTTGCCCTGAAGAAACCAATAAAAGTTAGTTCAACAGAATCAGATACATATGTCAACATACATATACTAGTAAAATAATAGCAGACTGTAGTTTGTTTTATTTCAAGTTCATGAAAAATCCCTCAAATTGCACATAATGAATCAAAAAAATATTGTGAAGAACTATATCAGATGAAGGGACAGTGCTTGCTGAGAGAGCCGGTGGGCTAGTTACTGGAGAACTAAAGAAATCACTTTAAAGGCCAAAGACCATTCAAATGGAAATCCAATTACCAGCTCAATCAACATTTTCATGACGTCATCTGTGATGAGATTCTTGGAGTAATCCAGAAGAATATCCCCATCATCATTTTTCAATGTGAGACTGCGCAGACACACAAAGACAACAGTAACCCGAACAGCAAAGACAGAGACATTTCATGACTGTGCATAATCCCAGCAAACAGCTTGTCACTGCGCTAATGTGAATGTGCACAATTATAGACCGTTGTGTGACCTTTTCTCCGGGGAGAATATAGAACTGACAAAGTCACATTAATAATACATTTACACAACTATATGTTTAGTTTTGGGGTGATGAGCAAGTGTTGCAACAGGATGCATACCTGAATTTGTTAAATCTTTCCTTGTCAGCCTCAAACATGTGTCTCATGTTGAGGTTCAGGGCATGGGCTGTGTACCAGTCCTGCAGCTTGTTAAAGTTGGGGTCCTGAGTGAGTCCCATGTTGTCCAGAGGGCAGGGTTTGCTGTGCTCCGCTGTGTTCAACTGTTGTGGCTGAGTGGCACCGAGCAGATCACAGAGAAAGCTTTTTGAAGAGTGCTCAGACCAGAGCCACACTTGCCCCTCCCACATGAGACACACAATACCCAAGACCTATGCTTGTCACACTTCCACACCATCCTGATGGGTTACAGTGAAGCAGTAGTCTAGCAACACAGTGGCATGCAGCTGAAATGTACACATTAGATGTTCATATTAGTCAAAATAGCACAAAAAATAATTATTTACTGCATGTTATATCAATCAATCAATGAATCAATCAAAGATTTATTTATATAGCACTTTTCGTACAAATAAATGAAGCACAAAGTGTTTTACAAAATTAAAAATGATAACTGTACATAGGGGGAACTATTTTTATATTTGAGCTAGCTTATGAATTTAGTTTTTATTGAACTAAATACTGATATCTATATTTCTTTCTTCTTTTTTGCACCCTTTAATACCAGTTTTCAAATTCAAAATGGTTTGTTTACCTAAGTCAACTGGTCTAAGAGAAAAAAAAAGAAATGTATTGATAGAATTCTTTACTACACAATTAAAGAGACAAAAATACCCATGTACAGAGATGCATAATATCATATTTTACGAAGACTAATAGCTGGTGAAGTCAAGTTACTCAACATTTGGAGCAAGCTGTGATTTGAGTTCTGTCCATTATTTCCTAAATGAAAAAGTTTAAGCCTGAATTCATTGAAGAGGAAGATTAGGTGCAACTTGTGTTTTTTTCCTCCTTTCTATTTTTAACACTGGGCTCTGGGTGGTACAAGGAAAGGTTTCATAATCAAAGGACACAGAAGGTACACCTCATATTTATTATATTATTATATTATATTATTATTATTTATTATAAATCAATGTAAAGAAATATGGAAGTCCATTCAAGTTGGTGTGGCAAAAGATCCTGGTCCTTGTCAGCTCTGTCTAAAATATGCATTAGACAAGGAGATGATGCCAGAGTTTTTGTTTGGTCCAATGAAACATATAAACATGACTGCTTGAAGAAAACTTTCAAGTTTCTGCAGCAAAATGGGTTTGAGTGCAAGTAAAGGAACAGAAGAAATAGACACACTATTTTTACAGTAAGTGGGCATTGAAAATGTGGACACTTATCAGCCACTGTTGTGCTTGGTTCATTGACAGGAAAAATGACCTAAAAAAAGGCAGCTATCAGTGAAGCAATGGAAGGGATCATAAAACCCCTTCAAGAAGGTAATTCATGTAATTCATCTCAGACTGTTGCAAAAGATGGTGGTTGTTTCCAGTCAGCGTTGTCAAAATCTATTTATAAAGAAGCAAAAAAACAAAAAAGTGAACAAAAGAAAAAAATATTAACATCCTTTAAGTATAACAATTCCACTTTGTGGACCTCAATGCACCCAAGTGAGTGTTTTTAACTATGAAATATAATAAATACAGGGTGTAATACTCTTGTTTGAGCAATAGGGAGCGACAAAACTTCAATATGAGGCTTGAGGGTTTTTCAATCAGAAGAAAATCTGAATAATAGCAACAAACGTTAAGAGTTTTAAATGAAGTTGTATATGGGAAATGTTGTACTAAAATGGATTCTTTTTTAACTTTATAAAGACAGATGAACAGAAAGATTTCAAAGAGTTTTCATTTTTGGAAGGCAAAAACTTATTTAGTCCTTATTTCTAATGGCAACCAGTGCATGAAAGATTTACTGTCTTAATACTGCCTCAAAATAAGGAAAGTGACCAACCTGTACTATATATAAGAATACAAAATGTGAATTTACATGATACAAAATTAAAAATTCTATTGTTATAAATTAAAATGAAAAGTTATTCAAATTTCCGGACCACTACTAAATCTGTAAACTGGTGCTTATAGTGAGAAATGCTGTTCATCCAACAGTTTCCGGTTTTATTATGAAAGTTTAGTCGGAAGTAGTATCTTTTTTATTTTTTATTAATGGAGACTTGACGGCGGTTACACACCGACAGGGAATTCGCTGTCAAGAGGGTGGATGCTTAGAGCTGGTGAGCGATGCTTTGATTAACTCAATGTGTGATAACATTTTTGTCGTGGTTTGTTGAAACTGTTTTTTTCGATTTGGTTAAAGGACACTGGCTGTTGGTGGCCATTTATGGAAGAACCACCTGGCCGTTAACGTTAGCCTGTGCTCTTTACCAGCGCTCACAATCGTGTCGCAGAGGGCTAGCTGAGTAGCTAGCTTAGCTCTGCAGCTAGCCAGCTTAGTACCAATGCATTACTGATACGTTCATTATCGGACACACCTTACTCTGACACGCGTATCTCTATGTTTTTTGACATAGTTGAAATCGTAGAATCACACAGCCACATAGTTTCAGAGTGAACTCGTGAGGCATGTGACATTATTGTTTATATCCATGCTTATTTATTGCCACACTGATCCAACATGATGTCTGCTGATGAAGCTTCTCCGCCAAGGCTAGCGAAGGAGGAGCGATTGGCGCTATAGTTTATTTCAGTTGTCATTTCGACTGGCTTGTGTCGGTGGACACTGCTTCAGATTTGATCCTCGTCTTGACAACGTTTATCCAAGGCAGCGCAGGTAAGACAGGAGGATGAGTTAAGAAGCTTTAGCTTTTAGCCGTGACCTGGTTTGTTTGTATGTCCGATAACGGACATGGGCGGTCTCAGTTTGAAGTTATGCGCTGCAGTCGGTAATCACCCACCGAACAAATACGGAATTTAGGTTAACGTTAGAAAAATAGACGACATAGACAGGACTTGCGTTTCGTTGCAAAATACCCGTAATTCTACTGGCAGTGTAGTTATGGTTTTAAAAAAGTGCACTAGCTTGCTAGTTAGCAAGCGAATGCCTGGTTCTGTGTTGCCTCTGGGCGAGTGTAGAAACGGGAATGCAGCGGACCCAATGTACCGAGTACCAACCGTGTGTGTCGCCGTGGCGTTTTTTTATCATTATTTTTTTACTGTCTCTCGCTGTTAAAACATTCACCGTGTTGATTCACTGTGATAAAGCAGAAGCCCTCCCGGCGACACTGCATTTTAGGGCGTTAAAAGGCCGTATTAATAGCTGCGACATAGTGTTCCCATGACTTGGGCCATGTCATCCCAGAGAGTTTCGATGAAACCGGCTAACTGCGCTTGCGGGGATTCAGTTACACCTTCCTGCTAAATAGTGGCCAGGTCTTAAAATAAAACATTTTTCACAACAAAATTAAGAAAGCAGGTCGCTCGATGCCCCACTGAAGTTTCAGGATTGAGAAAGGAACTGTTTGGCGGATGCATTTGGAGCTGATCACTTGAGTGTAGCCCTGCTGTGTTAAGTGACACTGAAAACAGCACCACTGTTCTACCACATACAGCACATTTTAAATTGTGGACTCATATCATGGTTCAGTATTTGGCAAATGCACCACAATACCCAGAAACTTCTTTCATTTCCACTGATTGTAAACAATCATACAAAAGCAGCAGCTTACACAAACACACCAGTGTTGGTTAAGTGGCTTTATATTGCCTCTACGGTACAGAGGAATTATACTTGCAGTTGCATTAATAGATAACTTTGACCCATTTCTCTTTAGAGTTGTAGGCATCTATAGTCTAGTCAGGTGTCTGTCTGGATATAATGTGTCTTGTTTCTGTCCTTTAAGTAACAAAAGAAACAATTTTGCTGTTGAATAGTGTTGAATTGTATGTAGCAAAGGGATTTCTCCCAATCAGTTGGACAGGTATGTCTGGTCATTGATTCTGTGAGGAAATACTATTTATGGCTGAAAAATTGGTCATAAGCAACCACTAGTACGTTGTAAGGATACCCTCTCTTTGTTGAGTTTTGGGGGCTTGTACACCTCACCAAACAACCCGGGCAGGATCTATATTATATTTTGACATGAGCTCCAGTTGTCACTGTGGAAATGCACCCTTTGCTCTAAAATTCTTCCCTCCACTCAAGTTAATTCTCTCAGTAGTTTATTCAACTACTACTAGGCTTCACTTATTTTTGTGTCTCCTTAGTGCTGTCAGTGTTCGTCAGCATGTGATATGACCAGGAGTGACACTTTTCCTCAGTCTTGCATTGAATCCGGATGCATGTGTGAGGAAGTCAACATAGTCACAAGATTACTGTTTGCGCTTGCCTCGGGTGGAGTTCCAGGGATGTTTCCTTAGACAAAGGCGCTTTCTAGTGTTATTGTTGGTGCACAGTTTTAGATTATTTAGGTAAGTGCTAGAGTGGAGTCTATTCTGGTGGAAGGTGGGATTAATGTGGGCCATATTATTATTGGGAATTCCTTCCTAATAATAACCCTGCATGGCAAGTTTGTTTTTTCTTCTTTAAACCTCTTTGGCCAGTAAATTGTATTTTATCTGCAAAGGCTGAAATTTAGAAAAGCTTTTTTCCTGACAACAGATGCTCCATGAAGGAGTGTAAATGCTAATTTAAGTTTATTTCTGTCTGAATTACTTGCTAATGCAATGTCCTTAGTTAGTAATGTTTTTATAGCTGGTCTACTTTTTTTGTCTTCTTTTTAAATGAATGTAGTTCAGAAAATGTACTCTTGTATGGCCAGACCCATCTGCACAGTGCTCTGTTGAGGATAGCTAACTGCACAGCTTTAAAATTCTGGTAGGTCAGGGGGGCAGGGGGTAAAAAGCAATCTTGATTTGTTTGTAATGATTGAAGTAATCACAGTTTTATTGGACAAGGCCAATCCCAGAGTGCAGGGTGATTTTAGGGAGGAACTTGGTTTCGTGGAATTGGTTGCAAAACTTGTAAAAACATCCCTGTTGGACAGTAAATGTTGGAAACAAATTCTCTGTCAACACATTCTTTCAAGTATGCATTCATTGAGAAAACAGTCTGCATTTTACCACAATCAATTTAATCTTCAAAACGTTGTGTTATTAGTCTGCAGGTTGCTAGCTCATTGCAAAATGTATTTTGTAAATGGTAATGAGTACAATGTTCACTCCAAATTGCAGGTTTAAATGTTCTTTCAAAAAATGATGCACCTAACACAAGTTAATTAAATCTTTCTTCATTAGTAGCTCTAGGAACAGGTTTACTCAAAACTAGTTGGGTCCACAAATTCTGAGATAATTAGCTTATCATTTTTTGCATAGACTGTGAATGTTTGCCCACCACACACACACGCACACACACACACACACACAATATGGTTGAAAGGGAATTCATGATTTCCATGTAAAGAAAGCAACTTGGACTCTGCAGATCCACATGTGGCCCTATACATCCTGTCTTTTGAGTTAGCTGCACTGACTCCTCCCATTCATGGACATTTAGATGAACAGACAGATCCACAGCATATTTGGGAGGTGTAGATAAAACAGATTTGAGTGTCTCCTCAAAACAAGCATAAATAGTTTCTTGCAGTTTGAGTCAATGTGTGTGGTGCTACTGTTACATGTCTTTCTGTAAGGAAGAAATGGGTTAACCCCAGTTTTGCTGTCTCGCGTGAAGTGTCCTGGGTACTGTTTTCCCATCAAGGCCAATTGGAGCCCATAAAATAAACTACTACTGCAGGGTAATTTTACACACAACTAAAAGCCAATTAAACACTTTCCACTCTGCACTTAAAAACTATATGTTCGCTGGTCTTGGCATGGTTTTGACCAGTATGAAAAGGGCTATGCTAGAAGCAGCAGGGGAGGAGAATCCTGCAGCCAGTGTGCAGGCTTATCCCAGTAGGCCTCATCCTGTAAGACCAAAGAAGTTCTCATATTTCTTCTTTCAACCCACTTTTTGCATCACAAAAACTTTGATGGCAGGACTTTAACGTATATAGAAGTTTTGTGACTGTGTCGACTAATTGTCTATAAGTCAAATTTACTGTATTTTAACTACATTATAATATTAAACTTCTTTTAAAGACACTGCTCTCGTTTAAGTAATCCTTTTTTGTTGAAAATGTTTTGAAAGTATGACTTTTGATGCATTTCAGAAAGGAGATGCTCCAAAATATCAGCAACTCTTAATTTTGGGTTTTCTCTCTCGATTTAATACAGCCTATTTTTTATACTGTTACAAAATGGGATGCCATGGCTGTAGTCTGTGCTAGTGCTGACTGCAAAGGAGAACACTGCCTTACAAATAACAAAATATCTCCCTTTGTGTCGTCGTATTCCCTTTTAATCTATTATTCTCTCACCTCCTTGTTTTTTTGTTAAACTCGTGAAAGTGTAAGGCGTTTTTTGTTGCAGGTTATTGCGGGTTGTTTCGTTGTTTCAATGCTCACTCAGAAAGAGCTGCGCTTTCTATCCGCAGCTGTTCTAGTAAGTATCGAGATCAACCATTTAAGATTACAGCGCTGAACAATATAATATGCACTTAACAAGGTCAAATTATTAAACAGATACCCTGCATAACGGCACACGAAAACTTTGCGGCAGTTTGCCTCAATCCAAATGTCTTGTGGGCTGCCTCGGTCAGCCTCCAAGATCGGGAGAGTTCTTCTGGCCAACCGAATCACCATTAAGCAAGTCCAAACATAGACCACTGCCACAATCCATAATACAAATATATCTTGGATGAAATTAGGTAGGTTTTATACATGAAGTTTAATACGTTTCGTAAGATCAAGCGCTATAACTTATGAAATCCATATGCCTCAGCGGCATTGATGTATCAAATATATTTTCATATCGAATGTGACACATTTGATGTTTGAAATAATGATAAATTGCCCAAGTGTTGTGTTTATCTTGCAGTCATTTCTGATCAATATGAAATAAAAGTAAACCCAATATCCCCCTTCAGTTCTTATTTACATTTTTGAACGGATTGACAGCTTCCACAGTAGTAGTGTCTAAATGCTGGAACACCAGGCTGATTTTTTTTCCCCCAATCTCCCCCTTACGATCAAAGCAAACTATGGCCCGATTTTCTAATGTTTGCAAATAACATTGTGTTGAATTTTCCTGCTTTCCTATTTTTTTTTTTTTTTTAAACGCAAAAGAACAGATATCGTCTTCCCTAATGCTTTTTCCTAGCCTCCTTGTCTCGCCCTCAACCGTCATACGTCATATGCCGAAAAGCGTTCGGCGGGTTAAAAAAAATGGCGACCAACATAGGTAAAAAAAAAACGCACACAAATGTGATTTTTAAAGTAATTAGATGTTTTCACGTGTCAGTAACCATTACGTTAAGTTAAAGGGAACAATACCAACTTGTGCTGATAGTCGGAGTTCCTTTTAAAGGTAGGTTTGAGTAAGATTTTAGTCCTCATAGTGAAGCAGCCAGTGAGTTTATAGATAAGGGAGGGTAGAGAGCTTGTAGCATGGGAAATCTTGCTGTTGTCTCCTGGGAAACCAGTTTAGTCTTAGTTTGTGGTCAGCTATTTGCCCTCAGTCAAATGTTTCCAGGGAGATGCATGACTGCTCATACACCAGAGATGATCAAATACTGTAAAACAAGAATCAAGGCTGCTGTGAAACTGGCCTGTAACATGATGCATATCTTTAAACTTCTGTTCAAAATATTTTGTTTATGCTCTTCCATGAGTACGTCAGAGCTCAGGATCAGAATTCAATAAGTGAGGGCTCATAAAGATTTAATCTGTTGTTCATATGTGCTTTAGTAGTGACTATCCATATTATGTTCAAATGCATGGGTTTGATCCTCATTTTGTATAATTTGTTTGTGGATTTTACTCTCATCAAGCCACTGTTGGTAAAGAGACTTTTTTACCTCTCTGGGGAAGGTTTTAGCCTTTGTGACTCGTAATTGCTTTAAAAACAAGTCCCTTTCTTCTGTAAGTAGCCTAAATTTTTCTTTAGCTATATGGATTTTTAACATTTACGGTTCATCCCTCTGTTGTTTTTTAGTGTGGCTGAAGTGAAAGAAAATATTCTCGCCTTTGTCCTGGCTCAGACTACAGCGTCCTGGTGGCTGGAATGCAGCACAACCTGCACCCTCAGTATACAGCCTACTCAATATAGAGCTGAGGGAAGCGTTTTCATCCCCACAGGTTGCCAGCAGCCTTTCATGAATGGAACTGACGTCGGAGCCTTTCATCACAGCTCTCACTTGTTGAAACTGAGTGGTTGAACACACTAAATACACACTATTGTGCACAGCTATTTGGAAAGGATATCGGAGCTTATTTCTGTTTGCTTACTGGTGAATACTGAAAGGCATTTATGCTTTGTGGAAATGCTCAGATTAAGACAAATAAGATGGGACTTGATCGGTTGGCATTTATTCGCCAGTGTCGGTTGTTGCAGATGCTCTTCTGCCTGGATTTCAGATAATCTAGTAAATAATTATTATTTTCATGTTAGGATGATGGAATGGATCATCATGATTAGTTTTAAGGAGAATGGTTTTAGGGCCTTAAGTTTGTCTTTTGTTAAAGTGGAATTTCTTCTGTTTTTAAGGTTGTTACCCAAATATTTTCATATATATCTATATCTGCATTTTTGCTGATTGTAAAAATAAGGTTCTTCTGTTGGTCTTTATGGAAATTCTTGTGCTTATGCTTTAAAAATCCTCTAGTCTAACAAAAGAAATAAAAATAATCTGTCAGGACTTACTATGATCCTGTTTCTCAGAAAAGTATACAGAAACTTTTTTTTTTTCTGTCATAGGTGGGTTTAAAAGAAAATGTATTTTTAGTTTCAAAATCTCAGAGCAAAAATGGGATCAAAACGGAGTTAGCTGTGGGAACAAAACCAAACACTGAGAAACCCCCCCATAACCTGCAGCTGTCCAAAATAATTCCTGGAGAAACCGAATATCGATGACAGAAAATCTATTCTCGCATTTAGTAGCCTTAGTCTTTTTTTCTTTTTCTTTTCCACAAAGTCATGCAGCTGCATGTGCAAGTGTGTGTGTTTTTCTGTGCATTGGTATGAGGAGACTGGGGCTGCCACAATACTCTCCTTGTGTTCTGTGGGCAAGAGGAGCCTGGCTCAGCTCCTGTCACACAGTTGCTCACGGCACTTGTCCTGTCATTTGGACTGACCTCCTCGACCTGTCTGCTGATCCTCAGACTTCACTGTGACTTATTTTCTCTGTGGAATGCCTTCATTGAAGCTTCCCCTGCCAAACGTACGGTCTTGACTTGCGCCTTCCAAACCAGATTAGCACATTTTTATCTGTGTTCACTTTGAGGAGATGTTTCACATCGTATTGTTGTTGATGATATTACGATATCCGCCCCCCCCCTCTGTCTCCCCCCCCCCCCCCCCCCCCCCTTCTGTTATGCTCTTTTGCGCTCGTTTGAACCCACATTAAGAGGCTTCTGGGGAAATGCATTCCATTGCTTCATTGGCAACAGATGTAGAGGAACTTTTTCCCCCTTTTTTTTTTTTTTTTTGAAAACTTTGAACTGAACCTTTTGGAGCGTCTAAAAACAGTGCAGTGTGGACTGTAGGGCAGCTGTTTTGCCCATGAAGGCTGAAATAGACTTCATGAGAGAGCTAATGTTGGGCCTGTGGCTACAGCATCAGAGGGCTTGTGTTTTCCTCACAGCGGCAGATGGATAAGGAGCTGTCAGCATGGGTAACAGCTGCCCCATCCTCGGCTATTATTCCACCTAGCTGTGATGTGACCGTCACAAAAGTTGGGCTACGCATCCAAAAGTAATGGCTGTTGGGACCAATAAAAATAATATTTCTAGAGGTTTCTGGAATCGACTTAAGTTACGAGTACAACATTGGCTGGTTCATTTGGTCGAGACTGTTGGGAACCTGAAGTAAAACTCCTTTCCAGACTCTAAAATCTCCAGGATTATCTTCAGGATTATCTTCAGGATTTTTTATTTTTGTTTTAAAGGGTGATTATGTTGAAACATGTGTTAGTAGCTGCAGTTGTCTGCCCTTATGTTTGAACAGACAGGTAAATCACTCTTGGTACTAGGAATAACTACATACCCATATTCAGTGGCATACTTTAGCTTGACGTTTTTGTTGCTGGCGACAGGGAGCTTGCTACAGGAAACCTAAACCCCCTTCCTGTTGAAGCTAAGCAGCTGACATGTACGGTGAGTGGGGAAGCAGAGCTAACATTAGCCCTGAGCAGTGCCTGCTTGAGGAGGGACATTGAAGTGGGCTGGCACAGCTCCAGTGCATCCAGAGCGATGCTTCTATCACATGTGTTTGTTTGGGTACAATCTGTAATACAGTGAGCTCTTCAGTATGAGGCTGGCAGCCAACTCAGCTGTCCCAAGAATCCAGCAAGCTTCATTAATATTGATTCTGCGTCTGCCCCCTTTGGGCTAACCCCTGCTTACAACTTTTTGTAGACAGGAAGGAAATGTAGGCCACCATCGCTCACTAATGATGTTGCATAGATTTAAGTAGTGCATGGTTTAGTTGTTCAGGCTGAATAGACTTTGACTTAAACCATTTCTATGTACAATGCATCAGTTTGTTGTCTTTAGATAGATTAAAGATGAGGGAATCACATGTATATTTGTTACTTCATTGCCCAGAAAAAAACAAAATATTATTTTGCAAGTCATGACTTACAGATGTGAGTATATAGGCCTTTGGCAGTAATGGTGCAATTACCTTTTGACTTTACTGAGTTATGATAAAGTTATGGTTGGGGAAAGTATTTGTGTCACTTTATTTTGTGTATTCTTGTTTCTACTTTGTATAGTTTTTACTCTTTGCAGAAAATAGTGGTATGTTATAACCAGCTCTTTATCTACCAAATTTTAACAGAAAAATTGATCGGTTGGTTTATGTTGCATTTAAATTGATCCAGGTATTTGTTTATAGATATAATAGTTGTGAATACGTCTTATATATTTTTGCATTAAAATGTGTTTTTTATTCATATAGGTGACACTTTGCACCCCCTGTTCTGTACTAAATATTGATACACTGCCTATTTAGGTTATCATTTTTCAAATTCATCTTGAAGTTTTAGAAGTAATATTCACAATATACAATCATTTTGCTATTTAGGTTCTTTATTTTTTTTTTGTATTACAATCCTGGAGTAATGGGCTTGCTGTATAATAGTCAACAAAACGTGGAACTGTCCAGTTTTTTTTTTAAGTTTTAAAAAAGTAGTACAAAGAAAAAACATCAAATGTTGAAACTATTTTCATTGGATGTCACCAGCAAATTTAAGACATTTCGAAGACAATGGAATAATACCTTATTTACAGCTGGGTTGCAGCATCACTTAACAATACTGCAAATGTTTGGGAAATGAGGAGATTTGTAGTTTTAACACCAAATATTTTCCTGTTCTGGTTTGATAGGAGTTCAAACAATCAGTTCAGGGCCACCCTGAGTATACCTTTGTTTTATAAAGTATAAAATATAAAGTGTTATATTCAGTGTTGTTTAGATTTTCAGATGATAAAGAAATGGTTTATACTGCTCAGACGACACAATGGAGAATGTCTTGGTCAGTGATCTCTTGAGCTAAAGAACAGCTTACAATATGTGTTTGCTGCTGGAAGGGGAATTTTTATAGTAATTTGGTGTTGATTTGCATCAACAATGAGCTGCCAGAAGATATTAAATGAATGAAATTCCCTATGGGAGTGATAATCACAAGAGATGACAGATTTAAAGTCCTGAGAATAAATGTGTGTAACTGGTTCTACATGGCAATGAGGCCTCTAGCCAGTCAGGGCAAAGCTATGTGGTCACAGAGATAGTTTCCCATTGGTGCAGCCAGAGAAGAGCAACTGCAGAACCTGACCTGGTATGACTGCAGCTGCCATACTTTTAATGTCATGTGACATGGTGACTTTTTGCAGAGTTGGAGGAAATTGTGCAAAATTTCTAATCAATATGCACTGTTTGCTGGCCATTGTGTGTTAAGTCCATGCTGTGCATCACAGCATCGTGTCGCATGTCATGTACCTTTTTTAATCTGAATTGTTGCCAGTCATCCTTGTTAGTTGTCCTAGGTTTTATTATGAGGTTATTTTATTTTAGTCTTAATTCAGTGTTTTCCCTTTTCTTTTTATTCTTTTGCTGCCATCAAATTACTTGTTCTGTCCAACCTATAATTTTGCTTGACATTTTCAAAATGTGTGAGAACAAGAGAAATGAGCCTCGGGCTAGTTGTGCTCAGGTTTGCCGTTTGCCTTGCAGAGATCGATATCCTATTAACTATGTCAACCAGCTGGTTTTGCAGGGAACCTTGCAGGTCCTCACAGTGCTTGTAATCCTTACAAATTAGAGGTTTTCCAGTGTTGTACCACAACGGCTCTCTATGAAGCTTCTGACTATCAAGTAGACATTTGCTTCTGCTTTTCTGTTTGTATATGTTTCTTAAAAGAAAGCTTCTTTCATTGTAGAAAGGGAATGGCACCATTTTAATAAATGATCATTTCTTTTTCAGCAAGAAAAAATTCCAACCTTGCAATGAATAGATTTTATGCTTTCCTTTGTGATACAAGTCTGTTAGCAAATGTGGATTGGATATTTTGGATTTTTATTTTTCAATAAATCAGTTTTGAAAAGGCTAATTCAGGTCTGAGGAATTAAAATGAGCATTTCTTTAAAAACTATTCTTAATATTTCCTAGGTAAAACAATTGGTGACTGAAAGGAAGAGGGGAAAAAATCCCTCTTTCTGATTTGCAGACAGAAAAATTGAGAAGTGATCATGGGGAAATTCAATCTGCAATATAATCTTCCACAAAAATAGAAATCGTAAATTTACAATGAAGTTTGGTTGGGATTAAATCAAAACAAACTGTGCTGAACTAACCTGAAACACAGCCCTTTTTATAATGGCTTTCAAAACCTTATTCCATGTGGATCCATCAAGTCATGTCTGGTATCTGATACACATAACAACATGGTTCCAGTCTGGCATATTGGATCAATGAACCCAGAGCATATACCTGTAGAAAGTGAGTTGGGTACTGCATGTGTCTGTTGAGTTTTAATGTTATTGTAGGCCACAGAAGTTTTGTCAGATATAAACATGAAATGCTCGCAGGGAAAGTCTTACAGCTGCAAAATAAAGCTCCACTGATAGCAGTGTGCTTATCTTTAGAGGTCTTTTTAGGAATTTTTTTTTTTTAAGTTTTGTTAAGATTAACAAAAAGAAAAGGTGGGGGTGGGGGGGGTCGAGCATGTTGCTGTTGCCCTTTTTTTTTTTTTTTTTTAAAGGAGGTCGGTAGTTCCCCTCAGCCCAGTCAGTGGTCCAGGACAGATGAGGTTGGGCTGATTTCTTTTCTTTTTTTTTTTTTTACTGGGCGTACCCCACTGTTTGTGAAAGGAAGTGTGAGGTTTGGAGGTCAAGAGAACACTGGCAGGGATGTGTAATGGAAGCTGCCACACATGTAGGGCAGTTACACAGTTGTTCAGCTGAATGTGGCAGCACATTGTACAGTGTTATCTAGTTGGAGGTGGTGTTTTCTGTCCTGATTCATTCCAAAACACAAGTTTTTACTGTGGTGCTACAAGATAAAGCAGTCTAAATGTTCCACAGAGATATAACCCCGGTGTGTGTGGAGGGCTGTGTTTGAAATGGACAAGTTTAAGAGTTTATGCTTGTAGTTTTGTTGACTAATGTAGACAAACTCCTGATTATATTCATTTCACGCAAACAAAAGCTCTGGATAGCGTTTAACAGTGCTATGACTCAATATCATCATATGGAATAAAAAATTTTTTTTTACCTCCGAGTGATATGTTATTCCTATTTACACCCAAATGCACGTTTCTTTTTGGTGGTCTGAATAAAGCAGAAAGTAATATGCACTCTAAGACAAATGTGTTAATTATCCAGGCAAATATAGAGGATTTGAACACTCACCAAATATGAGTTTCAAAGTCATAAAGGAATGAGCACTGTTATTGAAAGATTTCAGATCAGCTCAAATAAACCACACCATGTTTTAACCAAATTAAACAGTTTAGATGTAAAAACATTATACACTCTGCAAATATTGATCTATAAGTCATTACCACTAGCATCTTTATGGCAGGTATAGGCTGTGACAGGAGAGGGAGAGACTCAATCTTGCTGTCACAGCACGGTAGGAGTGTATCCATTAAAATCTGCAAAATGCCAGCTGTCTCCAGTAGAATTTGGTAGAAACTACAAGGCAAAGGGGTGCTTGATAGTTTAAATGGTCGAGCAGAAATTATGTGCACATAGTGTGCGGCTCCCAGATGCAGCTGACCCAGGTTCAAGTCCCAGCCTGGGGCCCTCCTTTCCAACCATTCCTGTCAAGCTGCTTTCACATAAAGAACGATAATGGCCAAACAAACTACACATGTCACTTTTTTATTTCAACTTTTATAGGTTGTGAGTATAGGTCACCTGCAAGGGGAAAAATATGGTGGGCGCTGGTGTCGAGCTTTGATTCTCCATGACTGTTAGCCCAATCTAAATCGGTCAAACCAAATGAATTTACTGACTGTAGTTGCTGTTATAACTTTGGTTCTCAGATTAGGTGCATAACACCCTGTCCCCTGCAGTGCAGGCTGTTTACCAAAAAATAACCAAGAGTTTTCTATAGTTTTTCTTTTTTTTGTTTTCCATTTTAATGATTTTTCATCATCATATACACTACTGACAAAAACTCTGGATTCAGCTTTAGAATGAAATTTACAGAATACAAAATGTTCACAATATAATGTTATATCATGAATGTAGGAAATGTAAGTAGAATAATGCAGCGGTAAGTCCTCCATTTCATGTAATTCATTGAAAGAAAAGCTGACAACAGTTGGGTATAGTACAACATAAAAAATGACAATGTTTCAATAACTTGTCATGAGTGAGGTGTCTTGGTCTGGTGATGTCTGAATGTCAGCAGTGTGATAAAGACGACTGCTTAGATACAAGTTGTCATTGAACCAGAACATTTAGTGAACGATTCATAGTTCAAATTCCTTTTGGGTTTTTTTTCCGGTTATTCTTCGTCGTTGAAAACAGCACGTTGTACAATAAGTACTTAAACATTGAAGAGTTGTATACGTGTACATTCAGAACCAAAAAGACAGTGAAAATAAGTTCAAAAATAAGTTCTAGTGCATTTTAGGTTAATTCTGACATCCTACAAAAGGGAAAATATCCCCAACCTTTTGTGAGTAGTGTACAATATGTTTCAATCTTGAATGCAACTGTTTGAAACCTGCCTTTCTTGTTCTTGGTTTAGATTTCTTATGAAGTCTCTGATTTTGACAATGTAAAATATTGTATTCCTAATCTATTGAAAAGGCCAAAGGGAGAAAGACAAGTGAAACAGAATGAGATTATTGTGACTCCTACTTTATGCAGCTCAACAGACCCTGTAGTGTGCTCCAACAATGGCGTCTTGCAGGAATTTCTCTCTGCAGCTGTGTTCTGCTAAAGCAGACACTGCCAGAGATTCTTTGCAGAGACACTCTGTATGAGGTATGGTGTGTTGGTAATCGTCTAGAAATGTACAACTTTAAACCTCCACTCTTTACCAGATATTACAAAGTTCAGGGAATTGTGGCAGAAGAATCCATCCTGTAGGAAAATAGTTCATAATGTTACTGGAACTGACCAAAACCGATGAAAGTTGCTGCAAATTTATTAGTATGCACTTACAGCTTGACTGCACATGTCTCGGCACTGAAAGAAATGGATCATAACAAGTCTAGCAATCTGATATGCAATAAAACAGTCCATGCTAGCTATTGGTTTTTTTAAAGTTGTTATTCTTTCTTAGTTACCATGCAAAAGTAACAGGTTGTACAAAGTTCAGCAAATGTAACTTCAAGTGTGAAATGAAAAATCGAGAAGAGTTTCATCTTTGAGGGTTTTTTCTTTTAGAATAAAGAGGAACAAAACTGACTATTCTTGCGAAACAAATTCAATGGGATGCGTTTGAGAATTATTTAATAAAACTTTAAGACATTTAGACGAAGTAGCTCTTTGAGAAAGTTATGACACAGATCTTACAAATGCACCATTTTTAGCCATTGGTCAGCCCCTGTAGTTAGACACTGACCACAGTTTTTTTTCTAGTGTTGAAATTATGTTCACATAGATTTGTCAGAAAATGACCGGAATCTTATTAAATCCACAAATTTCAGCATCAAATGTTTGTGTTGTGAAACGAACGTCCTTTGCCTTTTCAACTCACTGCTGTTACGTGCGACCTGTTACTTGGATTACAATTTATTTCAAGACTGTTTTGAATGCATACTATGTGACAATTTATATACTCGGCACAGTGCATCATATTTAGACTTGTCGTTACTGTGAAGAATTGCCTGCAGAATGTATTGGTCTTGTTTTAATTAGCATAAAGCAGTACTTATTCTGAAGTCTTATTTTTGGATGTGTCAGTAAGCAGTTGAAATGAAGCTCATCCTTCCTCTTTGACATCATGTTAACCCCGTCTTCTGTGTCTTTCCCCTTTCCTCTCTTAGGAAATGACCTAGAGGCCTTACAGATACATTTGTGCTTTTGTCGCTCTAATCTGCATCCGCAGAGAACGGCGAGATCTGGAAGCACACTTGTTTCCGCAGTGAGTAATATCTACCTCAGCCAGCAGACGGGGGACAAACCAGGAAGCTGCTGGAGGATTCAGACAGGCAAACAGAGCTATCAGCTGGCCGCTTGCTCACTGCCCGATGAGTCCTGCTTTGTGAAGAGGATTTGAGACGGACTGGATCTGTCTTCCCTTCGCCTCCCATAGCTAGTCTGCAAAAGATAAAAAAAACAAAACAAAAACAAAGCCACATCCTCTGATTCCAGCATTTATTCACTTTTTTAAATAGTCATTTTCCCTTTGTGCTGTTGACCAGTGTGTTGTTTCCGTGGTTGCAGTTTTGCTTTCAGCTTTTAAAATAATTTTCTACTTTTACTATTGCAGGCTGGTATAGGATTATATATGTAAATACACGTGTGTACCTATATACTGTATGAAGAAAGATTATTTTCCTCCCCCATTCTGAAGGAAAGCTGATGCACTTGAAAACTTGGCTGTAATACTTTTGCCCCTCTATTATGATCATTTTGTTTTACGCTGGAAACAGAATCTGGGGTGTGTCTTTGTTTCTTTTTTAAGCTGGGTATGATGCATCTGCAGCAGGGCTGCATGTAAGCATTTTACTCAGCCTTCCGTTTTTGATCACGTTTTGGACTCACCCACATTTGTGTTGTCTCTCGACAAGGCCCCCTGAGATGAACCTCTGGCAGGTGGAATCCTTGAGTTGTCTCTCTACTTAACTTGAAACAGTTTTAGGGCTGTTGGATTTAGTGTTTTTGTTAAACGGACAATAGCACTTTGTGGGGAAAAGCAAACTACAACAGGAGCTTCCGGTGCTGTTGCACCACCTATGTATTGTTGTAGTGCCCAGGAAAGTAAAATGGACTACAAGCGTCGCTTTTTGCTCGGCGGGTCCAAGCAGAAAGTGCAACAGCACCAGCAGTACCAGATGCCTGAACTGAGCCGGACCCTGAGCGCCTCTCTGGCTTCCTCATGCTCTGCCTCTTCGCCCATGGGCACTGGGGTGGGCATTCCTGGCAGCTGCCACCCACCTCCCTCTGGCACCACGACCGCTGTTGCTGACATCCAGCAAGGCATCTCCAAATATTTGGACGCCCTCAATGTGTTCTGCCGGGCCAGCGCCTTCCTCACGGACCTGTTCAGCAGTGTGTTCAGGAACTCTCACTATTCCAAAGCAGCTATGCAACTAAAGGACGTGCAGGAACACGTCATGGAGGCGGCCAGCAGGCTGACTGCAGTAATAAAGCCTGAGATCGCAAAGATGCTGATGGAGCTAAGCGCTGGAGCTGCTAACTTCAAAGACCAGAACGACTTCAGCCTGCAGGACGTTGAGGTAAGATTTCCCACACAAATACATATGACTATGTCAAATTACATTGACTTCGATAAAACATCTTATGACATTGAGTTAACTATATAATCCTCTGAAGGGGAAAAAAAGAAGCTCTCAGCCTGATGTGCTTGGTTAAGCACCACATGCTTCATCATATTCATATAGCCATGACTTGTCTTCTAGAAGTGCTGCTAAGATGCTTAGCTGCCCACTGTCAAAAGGCTGGCTCCATGAATCAGTGTTTCCTGGCTCAAACAGGGTTCTCATGGCCAATGTTGAGCTGGTGTCAGTATCTGAAGGTGTAGTGTGAAAAACAATGAGGATGTGAGAAGAGAAGTCATCTTTTGTCACTCTGAATACCACACAGTTTTTCCATAGTTATGCATTTGCTTATGTGTAGAATGTGAAATATTGTAGTTGTGGTATCTTCCTTGGAGTTTCTGCACAGTAGTATGCAAAATAACTAAAAGCTCAATGTTATTTGAAACCATCAACAAGGCAGGTTTATTTTTACTGCACATTTCATACTTAAAAGCAATTCAATGTGCTCTACATAATAAAACATATCAAGAGTAATACTAGGTGCAGAGATAATTGAAATATTAAAAGATGATTAAAAAGGTGTGGTTAAAAGTCACAATAAAATATATAGCATCATATAAATAACTAAATTGAATTTAAAAGCAAACGGAAGTCTAGCTAATAGAAAAGTTACAGTGTATATTTCATGCATAGGAGCATGAGAAAAGAAATGTTTCTAACCTGGATTTAAAAGTGTCTACATTTGGTGAAAAACTGGCAGTTTGTTCCACTTGATTGCATCACAACAGCTAAATGCTGCTTCTCCACAGTTGGTCTGGACTCTAGTTTTGATTAGCAGACCTGAGTCCTTGGATTTAAAAACTATACGAGTTTTATATACTCTAAACCAGGGGTTGTGTTAACAAAGTATTTTCCGTTATTCACCGGTTTTTTTAAACAATGACAGAAAAATTGAAATCGGACCACTTGGTAGCAAGTGAACATATTGATTAGCTATTGTGTATTGGAGCATGTCTGTGACAACTATGGGTCACAAACTGGTGCAGCTGAACCACCGGTGCAAAAGAAGTGCATGCTGCGGGATTTCCTCCTGCTGAAGCAAATGCTTGCGGGATCAGGAAACCCCTCATTCAGAGAGTCTTACAGACTCCTGATCACTTCATAAATTAAATATTCCCAAATTTAAAACTTTGGCTGAAGTGGAGCTTGTAATTCCAGTCTTCAGTGTGGCAGCAGAGTGTAGATTCAGCCTCCAGAACAACATCAAAATAGCCATAAAAAGTTGTCTGTCCGAAGCAAAAGTCCAGAACATCATGACAATATCTTTTGCAGCAAAACCACTTGAGATATTTGATTACGCACAAACGAGCTCACAATTCAAGTCCGTGTGGACCAGGAGGATGGTATGAGACGGTGCGTTCAGGCCATAACAGGTCAACTGTTCGTATTTTAACTGCAGTCATTTAATTTAATTGTTTATATGTAGCTACTGGGGCCACAGTCAGTAGTTTTTGTTACCAGGTATTCTGCACATCTGCTTGATGTGTGATGGCATGGTGTGTATTTTTTGTTAAAAAATTATTAGAAAATTAAATGCTATCGAATTGTGATTATCATTTTAAAGATTAAGTGACTGGTAAAAAATAAATTATGACAGGATTTTTTTTTACCCTTTCAGTCAAAATGACAGACAATAAAAAAGTCTAGCACTACTGCTGCTCTGATCACGGGTGTATTCATAGGTTGGTAGAAGTGGTAGTTACTGAAAGTAATGAGTGCAAAAGTCCCACTGTTGTTATAGAAACCCCTGCTCAACCTTTTCGTGCTATCCACTTAAACCCAGATCGGCAGGTTCATAAAGGCAGCTTATGTTGACATTGTCATGCCTGAAACATAGGGTCATTTATTGCTCACAACACTAGTCTGAGATAGATCCCTGCAAAATATATGAACTCTGTTCACAACTGAAGGCACTTACCAGTTGCTTGTGCTTTAATAAGTATTCATTGATCATTTTGGGAAATCCCATATTTAGTATTATTACATGTAATATTGCTGTCAATAAGTGCATGAAGTACTTCATTTTCATCTGTGCACCAACCTGAGCAGCCTTCGTCGTGATTGCTGTGTCGGCCTGTTTATTCTGAATTAAATTGAAAGGCTCTGGGACAACTTGTAAGACTTTTTGCTCCTCTAGCAGATTAAAGATTGGTGATTGGGGGGCCACTTCAAGTTACTTAGGTGAGATCACGGTGAGATGTGAGTTCATTTGGTACAAGGATCTTAATTCTGTAAACATAAGGAAAATTTTAAAAGTCTTTGGGTCCATTCAAGCCCAAACACACAGTCTAGACCAGTTTCAGCCTGCTCATGACAAAAACAACATGACCGAATTTACTCAAATCCAATGGGTATGAGAGAGGAGTGTGTTTGTGCTCACTGCTACATGATACAGGAGAATCATAAAGGATTACCATGGAGCAGTGAGTTGGTACACAACAGCAGCCAAAACTATTGAGGGACTGCAGAGCGTCTGTGGATGTGGCTGAACCAAAACAGGAAACACTTTTGTACCACAGATGGTAAATCTGACTCTGTGGTTGTGAATGTGCACAGATAAATATTAGAGGAAGCCCAAGTCTGTGAAAGTTTAGACCGCATGGCTTGGCACGTACACTTGCTGTCTGGCCTCTGGCATAAAGGGTTCATTTGTTAAAGCTTTGAAAGAGACGCACTTATTCTTTACTTTGCAGCGGGCCTGGTATTAATTGTATAAACCTTTTTAATAAAAAAAACACTTCATATATTATGCAATAATAGTATGCTTAGTAAAGTTAAACTTAATGTGCCATGTGATGAGAAATGGAGATGTGGGTGACCAAGTCAGGGGTTTCTTTTACTACTTTAAAGGCAAATATTTTTTGTTAGAGCACTAAAGCAGTGTTTACCAGAATTATTAGACTGATGTGGTTCACATTGCTGTATGTAATGTAATGAGTCATCTATACTGTGGTCTGTGTTCATTGTTTCAAAGCATGTCTTACTTTGGAGGAAGAAAACTGAGAACATGTAAATTAGACTTGTTTAGACATAATTCTTGATAATTGTGGCTAATTCTGGCTGTCTGTTAGGATGTGATATGTGTTTGTGACTCGAAAGGGGATTTTCTTCTTTTTCTTTCTGAATTGAGGAATGCTGTTTGGCAGCTGGATGTGTTATGAGGTCTTCAAAAATGAACCAAATGCATTTCTTAGTTTGGGGAGTTGTGGTATGTGAAGCTTTTCCCCTTTCATTCCCTTGCTCATGTATCCTGCTTTCTCTCCCCCCCCCCCCTTTCATTGCCATGATCTTCCAATGCTCAGGTCAGTGTAGTCTATGAAACGGACCACTTTATTTCCCCAGTTATTGCACAGTATGGTTCTCTGGCAGCTCAGAGTGACTCTGCCGCCAAGTATGCATGAAAATGTCATGGTTTGTTTAGGGACCGTTTGCCGAGCTTGTAAGTTTGAACCGCAGAGGCAGACAGAGAAGTCCCGCGATTGGAGAGACTGTCATTGCTGCTCTGGTCAGACAACCGAGAAAGCATTCAAACCAGAGTGGACTGGAAATGCACCACTTGTACTCATACTGTTAAAAACACTCTTTTGCCTATTTCGTATAGCTGATGGTTTCTTAATAACATGTGGTCCTTTTTAGTATAACAGCTTGATGTAGTTGCTCTGATCATGTATTTTTAGAGGGAGTGATTTTCTGTAGTTTTGACTTGGATTTTGTAAAAAAAGACATGAACACCATGCAGCACAGCATACTTGATTAACTACAGTATTTTAAAAGGTTTAGAATAAACCTAGGCAGATGTGTTGTAGATGGTTAAAAATCAAATGTAGCAAAGTTGCTGTTTGCACATTGGTGTAACAACATTTCTGGGCATCCTCCTATTTGCAGTTCAGACCAGAATAGATGAAAAGATAAAAGGGACTGCACAGATTTTGACCTGGATTGGTCCTTTTTCTCTGTTATGCACATGCAACAAGCCTGCAAAGATGCAAGAAGAGCGCAAGCAAAACACAAGTTTCAGTGTTTACATAAACCAACTAAGGAAGACCAACAAACCCCCCCCCCCCCCCAAGTTCCCCCCCCCCCCATACACAGATAAGATGCCAATACAATCCCACAATGCAATCATTTGGTTACTTTCACACTGCCTTGCCCCATAAGAGATCTGGATCTCAGGAGCACTTCTTTCCTAGATTTGGTGCTTTGATAGTGCAGGTGTTCTGAGAAAATGGGAGTATAAACGTGATTGAGTCATGAGTTGCCTTGTTTGGTTGTGAAAGGGGCCTACATTGGCTTGACTCTGCTGCACTCTTTATTTCTCATATTTTCCATGACTGTGTGGGATACTGCTCAGCCAATCACATGTGTTACCCATTATCTTGTGTTGTAGCCATGTACTTTCTTTCTCTCTCTCCCCCCCCCCCCCTTTTTCCTTCTTTTCTTTTTTCACTCGCTTGATTGTTGTAGACATTGTAACATTTAGAGAAGTGTTTGATCTCAGTAGAGCACTGTTGTGAGGAGGGGTTGTTCATTAGGACTAAAAACAATACTGCATATGGGTGATATGAGCCTCAAGCCTTATGTGTGTCCTCTGTTATCTTTTATTTGTACAGGCACTAAATTTCCATTGACTGAGTTGTGATTAGTTTCTCTGTGTCGACAGCAGGACTAGGAATTTTTGTGCACCCTGGATCTCAGGCTATTAAGTTTCTCAGTAATTTGGGTGTCGGCGGCGACGTGGACAACATGCCGTCACTTGGGACGCTGTTGGGCACTATACAGCTGTTGCTTTTAGAAATGAAATCGTTGGTCTGTTGATCACTTTGGCCTAGAGTGAAGCCGACTGGTTGCTATGAATTTTTTATTTATTTAATGTTTATTTTTCTTCAGAAATCTTGTTGACTTGTCTGATCCTCTGATATTTTACTTTTGTGGAATACATTTGTATTGGGAGAGAGATTTCTTAGTATGTATTTAGTGGAATACCATTCAATTTGCTAGTGATAGTCACCAAATAAATTAGGTTTATTTCTTCAGTTTTTTCCTCTCTGTAAATTATTTTATATAGTACCATTAGTAGATCAAACTGTCATTTGATCTGTGAAATATTTCATCCTTTTTTATGGTACAAAGGTGGTTCAGATAGTCATTGTTCCCAGAGGATGTGACCTCCTGATGTTGGTGATATTCTGACCTGTTTGTTTTGTGTTGCAGACAGCTGGTTGGTGTTTCTTTACTATAATAAGATGAATTACTTTAAAATAAATCCATAAAATTAGCACAGATATTCATGGTAGAGTTGGGTGATATGAACCAAAAATAAATTCAACCAAAATATATTTCTTGGCTCAATGACCAAATATCATGTTTACCAATATTTTAAACAAATCTGGAGAAATATTCAGTTGTAACTCAATACCACATGTTTGAAATCACAAGCAGTTTTCCAGCCTGTAATCAGATTAAAACCCTTCTAAGTTTTCTTTTCTACATACCTGTGCTAACAACAACTATGTAAGCGAGCATGAGGGAAGATATAGATTTTTTTTTTTAAACCATATAATATAGCAGGGAATTCCACAGTCGGTGATTAATCAGTAACTGTATGTTGTTATGAAAACGGTGACACTTTTAATGTGCCCTTTTATGGCTCCACTTATTTACACAGTATAGTTATTGTTTCCATGAAGCGTGGTGTTGAAGACCAAAAGTGGCTGTGTCCTGTTGTTTCTGTCTGCAGTCAAACACGACAGCATATTTCCGTCCTCACAACTCGGCCAACCCCTTCAGATATTTTCAGCAAGTACCTGAAAAAGAAAACCCTGTGACCATGGTAGACCCTGAGGTGTCCTGTTCCCCTTGTTAGATTAACTGGGAAACAAGGCAGAACGATTCTATCAGCAGACAAAAACACAATTGGACATGCAACTCCATAGATGTGGCATGATGCATATCAAGCAGGTGTATTTGGTAAAACAAATTTCTAATTTTTCACACCCTGTCCTACATTTATGTTGGAAAAGAAAACAAAATTAAATAAATTTGAACAAAAAGATGTCAATAGCTGATAGAAGTTTCAGCAAATGTGGACAGATCTAGAGGAGACCCTGTTGGAATTTCCCATTTTTATTTAAAGCTGGTTCGTGGTTCTTACAGATGTGCACACTGACAACATGCTGTCTTTGCACAAATACATATCTGACTTTTGTTTCAAGCCAAATGTTAATTTTATTGTCTTCTATATTTTCAATGTGAATTTGGTCCATTCACTCATATTTACTTCAAGGGGCCTTCTAGGAATAGTAAGGCCTGTAAAGTTCTCTTACATGCACTATTTTCGATATTGAACCAGTGTGTATTCGACTGGTCCTGAATCCATATTGTTAGTAGTTTTATTTTGTGCTACCCAGAAATAGTACCTCAAATTTTGAAAGTTTGTAATCTGTCCATTTTGAAAAGTGTTTTTGAATTCTTCTCATTTACATGGTCATCATGATTCTCAATTAATTGAGCAAATGGGGACCCCCCTCCCCTCCCACCCAACATGGAGCATTATATTAGCTCAGGCTAATGGCTTGGAAACATGATAGACTAAATAGAAAATACCTTTTTTTTTCTTTTTTCTTTTTCCAATCTCTTAGATAAACTGGAGTTGATTAGGTTTTAATAGTCACATTGGAGGAAGGCGTTCTTTTGAATGATTCATGTTCTTATTAAAAAGGGTTACCAGATGACAGTCTGCTGACTGTCATGTGTTTTAGTGGTCAAATGTGATTGATGATTTAGCGATTTAGTGGTGTGGTTCTGTTTTACAAAAATGAAGCATGTGGTAAAAAGTATTTTAGCCAATATCCCGCAGCTCTGTGAAATCTCTCCCGCTGTCGTGCCTAATGCATTTCACATGCTGCAAAGAAAATGTAACTTTTTGGTTGATCAGACCTTTCTGCCTTACAGGCATCTTGATTTCTTAGTGCAAAGAAAAAAAAGAAATGTGAGGACAAAAAGTTGGTTGTTGAGTCACAGTAGCATCATTTGCTGTTTTCAACAATCCTGCCTCAGCTACTCCTGGCATTTTAAAATGGTTTTGGTTTAAGTTGTTACACTTATCACTGTTGTCTTTCCAGGTGCTGGGTCGGTGCTTCCTCACGGTGATGCAGGTCCATTTCCAGTTTCTGTCGCAAGCTTTGCAGAAGGTCCAGCCCGTGGCTCAGTCCTGCCTGGCTGAAGCTCTTGCCCAGGCCCAAGAACGCTGCAACAACGCCCGCTCCCAAAGCTCTGACCTCGGGCCTCTCACAGAGCTTGAGGAAGCCTCTCGCTCATGGAAAGGTGCTGCCGAGGTATGTAGCCACAGCTCCAGGACTCTTCCAGGTCTGAGTCTTGGAAATATGGGGTTTGTCTTATTTTTGAGGTGAAAAACCAACTTGTTACACATTCTTGAGAAAGGCCAGTCATCTAAGATTTCCAGCCACAGTTTCCTTTTTCCTTTTTGCTGGGCTGAAGCTTGTCTGTGAACCTGTGCTGCTTTGATCCTACTGCTTTATGTTTTAGCCATGTAAGGGAGGCTGTTTGGTAAAAGGACTATACTGATCCCCAGGCTAATCGCTCTCTCTGGCCCCTTTTTGAGTGCTATTGTATACAGTGAGGCAAAGAGGAGAGTAGTGGGTTGATTGATCTGTTAAACTCTGGCATGCAGTGGTAGCCCTAGAGGAAACCAGAGCTACATATAGGGTGACGGCATGGACTGTTTTTGGGAGGGTACTGACATTTTTTTTCCACAGTCTTAAAATGAACAGTCTCTTATATTGTGGACTTTTAAAAAAAAAAAAAAAAAAAAAAAAAAGTATATGTTAATACCCCCCAAACATGTACAAAATACAAATTCACCAGCATGTATATAGAGCTTTTGGTGAGATTTAGCTTTAGTGATGGGTAGGTGTTCCTGTTGCTCTGACCCATAACTCTGCTGATGTGTCCTCAGGCCACAGCGAGGCTGAGAGAGAGGGGCCGGGACGGCTGCCTGGCAGGCATCCAGGTTCAGCAGCTCTTTTGCTCCAACAACACTACCATCCCTGAACACCAGCTGAAAGATCTTAACATGAAGATTGACAGTGCATTACAGGTACAGTTACATCCTATTGATCAGATAACTTAACAATAGTAAAACTACTGTCATTGTAGTGGCTTGTGGATTTAGCAAAACAAAAAACTTGAAACGTTTATAGAAAAATACCTGTAAAAGAACAGTAATTGTAATTAAACAGTAAAGGTAAAACAACAGCAGTAGTAAATGAAGGAAACTTGGGGACTGAACTAATGAAATTGTATTATAAAGAGAGGATTAAAAACAAAGAGGAGATGTACTAATATTGTTCTTGTTTCTTCTATATCTAGGCCTATAGAGCTGCATTGGAGAGCCTGGGCCATAGTGAGTATGCACTGAAGACGGGCTTTCATCTCAACCCCAAAGCTGTGGAGTTAGCCTTACAGGTGTGTTCACTCTTTCTTAAGTTTTAAAGTCCAAGTATTCAATGATCAAGTAACTGATGCTAATACAGTGTCAAGTCTGGATGTTACATTGATCCTTTTAATTGATCCCCCCCGCTAACAAAGTGGGCAGACAAATTATATTTAAGTTAAGTATCTCAGTGATATCAGTAATGTGTTTGTGCTGTGTGTGACTCCAGGGCTGTTGTGGTGAGGCAGAGGCTCAGCAGGCAGGCAGGATGCAGACCACCTCCCAGCCCATCCAGTGCGAGCTGCCCACCATCCCAGTGCACATCGGCTCACACTTCCTCAAAGGAGTGTCCTTCAATGAGTCAGCAGCTGAAAACCTCAAACTGAAAACGGTACATTTATACGGATGACGACCGTTTTGTCTAGTAAAATCTAAGTTGTTAAGTTTGAACAATCAGTCTCAGTTGTGTTTTGTAGCTTAGCAACTTTTTTCTTGGACATCTGTTGATTGTTTTTTACACTTTTCTCAATATTTTGTGTGATAAACTGAAATACATTTCTAAATGAAAAGGTGAAGGCTGGAGTTGTTTTTTTTTTCTTTATGCAATAGTGTGATATCAGCAGATGCTGATATAAGGATGATGTGTTAACAGCCCACAATGTTTTGTTTTCAGCACACAATGCTGCAGCTCATTAAGGAGGTGCTGGGCCAGAACGGAATGACCCCCAGGGACGACTCTCCAGTGACTGAAGTCCTCAACCAAGTTTGCCCATCCAGCTGGAGAGGAGCCTGCAAGACAGCTGTGCAACTGCTGTTTGCTCAGGCTGGTTTGGTAAGTGGAGATGTTAAACATAAAGGTTAGTAAGATTTACAAGGCCAGGGCTGTTTTCCAAGATGAGTGAGAAAATAAGGAAGTAATAGATTCCCTTTTCTTTTTTTTTGACAGCTCTTGAGTTTTTGTGCTTTTAAAAGACATAACCATTAAAATTGTTTCTATTAGGGCTCCAAATGTAGTACTTGTGAGTTTGTGGATGGCAAATGTAAATGTCTTTGTATGTATCTGGGTTTGGCATCTTTCATCCCATTGTTTGTTGGATTTGTAAGAAGATGAGCAGATCTGTTTGCTGTCTTTAAGGTGTAAACAAATACCAGAGGGACACAAAAGAGACGAAACATTCCCGTAGCATTTGGGTGAGGGATAGGCTTGCCTGGACGGGTCTGCAAACACAGCTCCCCCACCCAACTGTTGAAAACGAGAGTCAGGGGTGGGAGGGTCAACAGCGGGGCTCTCCTCAGAGTAACACCGCTGTGTTTATGCTACGTTATTTTTCCTCTGTGTGGTCTTCCCTGTTTTGTGTGTCCAAACCAAGTGTTCCCATCCAGCCTTCTCAGCCCAGCGCTAACTGTAAAACAACCCCTGGATGATGAATGAGTGCTTTGCATTAGCCCCTTATCTGAGCCTGTCGCCACTCTGCTCTAAATAGATCACACAGCAGCATGCATACATACATAATAAATTCCCCACTCCTTCAAAACACCTGCATTCACTCATACACTCGCTGTCATGACGTGCAGTTTAGGTCTGATTTTCTTTTAAACTCAGATGATTAACACTGATCTTGTTGGGAACATTGATCACCAGCAACTTGTTACAAAACAAGAATTTATTCACTAATTATTACAAAACTTCATACAAATGTGAAATAAATTGCAACATCATCGGATGACTGGAATAATTTGCAAGACAATGATTCTAGTTTCTGCCAATGACTTTTTCTGCTTCTTTTTGACCCCAATCATTTAGTTGTACGTTTCCACATGGCTAACTGACAGTTTGTGTCAATGTGTGGCTCTCTCCTATCCACCCTGCGGCTTTCGAGGATACACCTGCTTTTTTAATAACAATAGAGTCATTTCCTACAATACAGGAAATGGACTCCTCCCTTCTTCCCTCCCTCTTTGTGACCCAGCTACGCAGGTCTCGAGCAACCAAGGCCACTTTCAGAGAACTTGTGAATATATTTGACTTGCAGGAAGGCTCGCCTGTTTGTCACTGGCTGATGGAAAGCAATCATCTTCCTCACCTTGACCTGCCTCACTACGCTTGTGGGAAACTAACGCCAGACACCAGTGGCAAGCCTTTGGCTTGTGGATGGTTTTAAATCTAGCTCGCTTACATAAAGTAGAGTTTAAAACTTCCATTTTAGTTTGAAAAAGTTTATTTTATTTGTAAGACTGTTAGATTGTGTTGCTTTATGTGGAAATCAGAACATTTATGCATTTTTAAACACAAGATTCTGAGAGAGCTGCGTGTCTGTGTCCCAACAGGTGGTTGTTGATACGGCTCAAATTGAGAACAAGGAGGCTTATGCTCCCCAGATCACTCTCGAGGGATCCAAGGTTGTGGTTCAGGTTCCCTCAACATGGTGAGTCCCTTAAGATGGATTCCTTTTAAGAGATCTTAAATGTCTCAAATATCTACTCCCCCAGTAATTGCCAGTAAATAATTTGAACACAAACTGTGAAGGTGTTGCATTGATTTAGAGGATCTCCATATAACAGACTCGGCTGGTCCAGTGTTTGAATAAAAGGAAAATAATTTACTTTCCATTTGTAATCTATAGATATAGTTATATGCTAGGTTTCAGTGTGAATTTAGATAAGAGGATATTTGTTTAATACCATCACATATCAGGTACTCATCTCTTCAAAGCACGCACTGGATTTGTTATGTCGGACATCCTGTTAGATTTATAGCTCATATCGTTTTGTTGCTTGAATGTTAAGGTGTCTGAAGGAGGACCCAGCCACTATGTCGCTGCTCCAGCGAAGCCTGGACCCAGAGAAAACACTTGGACTTGTAGATGTACTTTACACTGCAGTGTTTGACATCAATAGGTGGAAGGAGAGGAAGTAAGTGGATGTTTAGCAATAATAAATCACCAACTTGTTTTCCAACAAAGGAAAAGGAGTTTTTTTCTTTTAACCTAGTCTTTAACAGTGATGTGTGTGCTGTCTGAGATTTTAATTACTTCAAAACATGTCTTTCTCTCCACAAAGGGAGCAAGCCTTGCCTACTATTCAGATACAGCTGCAGCGAGAGATCCCAGACTATGGAAGCCCAGCAGACTTACCAGCAGGTACCAGCTCTAAAACCTCCAGTGGATTACCGAAGACAATATCTAAACTGACTTCCAAGTTCACCAAAAAGGTCTCGTCCAGCTCCAATAGTGGGGGCAGCTATTCCATCCCTAGTACTCCATCTCGCAGCATGCTAACAACAAGTAGCTCTGAGGATAAGGCCAAAGGATTGGTCCATGGTGATGGGAGGCTGCAGAGCATCCTACTGATGGGGGGGCTATCTTGCACCCCTGACTCCACCCAACAAAACCAGCTGGCTAACGGCTCAGTATCTGAAGACCAGGGGATGAACCTGCCCACTGACCAAGAGATGCAAGATGTCATTGACTTTCTCTCAGGATTCAACATGGGAAAATCCCAGCAGGCCTCACCCCTGGTCAAGAGGAGGAACTCTGTGGCTTCTGCTAACCCTGCTGAGCTGAAGCCTCCAAGTGGTCCTCCACCAGCCTCCCAACCTATTTCCCACAGCAACCTACAGCCCCCTGCTCAGCCCCAGCCTCAACCACAGCCTCCACCATCAGTGCAGAAGCAGCAGCCTCAAACACAACCGCCACCTTCACAGCAGCAACCGCCTCAGCAGCAACAGCAGCCCCCTCCTCCACCTCAGCAGACCTCCCCACAGGCTCTGCAGTACTACCAGCATCTCCTGCAGCCCATCACTCAGCAGCAAGCGCCTCCTCCTCAGCTCCCTCCCCAGCAGAACCCACCGCAGGTCCTACCACAGCAGAGAGTGGCAAGCAAGTGGCTCGGCACCACTGGGCAGCAGCCTCCACCGCAAGGTTCCCCAGCTGGGTTGTCACCCCTCGGTCCCATCGGGCAGTGGGGATCTCCTGGACTGCCGGACTTAAGCTCAGATCTGTACAGTTTGGGTTTGGTCAGCACCTACATGGACAGTGTCATGTCAGAGATGCTGGGTCAGAAGCCACAGGGGCCCCGCAACAATACTTGGCCCAACAGGGACCAAAGTGAGGGAGTGTTTGGAGTCCTGGGGGACACACTGCCTTTCGACCCAGCAGGTGAGTTCCACCCTCTGATTACATGATCAGGGGTTACATTTTTAAGTTTTTTTTGTTTTGTTTTTTCAAGTCCTAAAAATGAGTAGAAAGCCCAACATGCGCATGTAATGTAGAAGTTTGTGCGATGTTGAGTCAATTTTCTTAAGGGGAACTCTGTTTATTTAAATAGCTTGAGAGGAGCTTGATTATGAAAGCTGGGAATTAACAGTGTGAGGCCGGTATTCACATAATGCTACATGCATGTACAGACACATACGTCCATCACTAACGATTGTGGCATAAAGATGAAGTCAAATGAAGTTACATTTTATTTTATCTGATTTAAGAGGGTAAGAAGAAAAAGGCTAAGTTGGGATTCATCTAATCCTGCAGCTTTGATCCCTTTATTACAAGGAACCCTGGAGGAGCTTAGGGACAATTTCATGATTTACATTGTTACACTTATTAATTAGGTGTCTTACACCAGGAGACTAATGTTCAGCAAAGGTTGGTGGGTGGATGCTCTGAGTTAGTGTCCCCACAGTAAAATCTAGCTGAAATCATTAATATGCTTGCAGAGGCTGTTTTGCTGACCTATAAAAAGTTTCTCATCTAAATTGAAATGTTTCTTGGCTCATAAAAGAAAATTAGTTTGCAAACATCGGTTGAAATAAACAGAGGGACTACCATATAAAGGTGGCAGCATCATTACATAAAAAAAAACTGTGTGATAACCATGTAATAGTCATGTTGCGCTCCAGGCGGTGTATAATGTAGAGTATTTGACCCAATGTGGTGTTGGTATTTATGTACCATCTTGTAACCATACGGGGATAATAAAGATAAATCATTGTAGGTTTGACAGGATGAGCAGCTGTTTCCTTCCGCTTGTGGCTAAAGTTGTAGGGCGACAATAAATGCTGAATCTCGCCTGTGTCAGTTTCTATTTCTACAGTGCAGCAGACTCTTTTGATTGCAGTCGAGGCCTATTGTGCCGAGTTGACTTACGGCTATTGTGATTTTTCTGCTTTGGTAGACAGTCTGGCTAAATGGATTGAGCTCCAGGGAGCGAAAGAGAAAAGCTGAGGGTGTCAGAAACTCACAGTTGTGTTTATCCTCCCTTTCCATGCCCAGTTGGCTCTGACCCAGAGTTTGCACGTTACGTCGCCGGCGTCAGTCAGGCCATGCAGCAGAAACGGCAGGTTCAACACATCCGCCGTCCCAGCAACCCACGCAGCAACTGGCCAATGCCTGATGAGCAGCACAGGACCTGGTCTCACCCAGAGTACTACAGTGAGGGGTAGGTATCCATACTTTTTTTTTTTTTTTTTGGGATCGTTTATTAGAATATGCCAATGCATAATGACAAACATACAATATTGCCGTAAATATACCAGATTTTAGAAAGTGCTAATTTCCATCCGTTGTCCCATCACATCATATTTGCCTCATCACTGTTCCAATTCTAACAAACACGTTTCCTTTTTGTATTTAAAAACTTTAATAAAGTTATGGGATTAATAATAACGTTCACCACATAGAATAAATCTAAACGGAAAAGAAGACTTGTGGTAAAATAAATGTTTCCCAAATCATCATAAGGCGATATTTGTCCAAAATGATTTGGCCTTTGGTTGCTGAAGTCCAATCAGAAGGATTCGAGTTCAGTAAATGTAATTTATTTTGTCATTTATATTACAGCTGTAGCTGTGTTTATCATTTATGTGCTCACAGCTCTTATTTTTTTATGCATTAATTGAAAAGCTTCAACTCTCCAAAATCACTGAATCGGGTGGACATGATCCAGTCTCGGGATATCGTAGCGGCCGTAGGTTCCAGTGAAACACCAGCCAAACACTCACTACATTAAATGTCAATATAACGCAAAATGCTCTGTTCAGTGTCATTTACAATTTAATATTATTTCAGGGTTTTTCTTTTTTACTTGATCACTTGTCCATAACTGCTTCACAACCTTGTGGTTGGGACTCCTGCTCAGTGATGATGGGAACATCCTTGACTTAATTCAGTTTTCTATCTGGGTGGTTACAGCGCTTTAAAGAGTTATGGACCTGAGATGTGGTGCAAGTCTGACCACTTCAGATCACAGGAGGATGCACTGGTGCTCTCAGTATGAACAGATTTCTTGCTGGTGAAATGAACGTCTTCAGTGTTGCAGTAAGGCAGGGGTCCAGCCCAAAACAAAACAAAAAAGATGACGACATCTTTGGGCAAAGACACAAACCATAATGACGACCCCTTCTGTGGCAGTCTCTCCTGATGGATTTGTTTAGTCAGCACCCATTTAAACTCCACGCAAAACCCAAAAGGAAAATTGAATTTAGCCTAAGCTGCAGCAGGTCTTCACTGACTTAGTTTCAGTTTATTTCCTGTAAATTTTCTATTCATGTTTCAGTTGTAATTGTGCAGTTTTGTTTATCTGCGTTGTTCATATTTGCCAGTTTTTAAGCATAGAAACGCTCTGTCTGTGGAAAAACATCAGCTTGGTGAGATGTTTACTTAACATCTGAGAGCATGGTCAGTGTCTGGTCACATTATCTTTTGACCTTATTAATCCCCGTTTCCTAACATGCAAGTTTGTCCTGTGTAACTGTTCAAATTTAACCATTTTTGATCATTAAATGTCTGCTTAAAGAATACTTGTAATAATAAATTATTCTGGTTTTTGAAGGACAGAGAACGTTCAGCTGAACCTCTGGTGTTTATAGATACATTTTAATGGAAAGTCTTTCCTGTTACCGTGTAATTGTTAGACTCTTCATGGCCTTGCAACAGATTTTTATCAATGTGATAAAATGTGAGTGTAGCCTGAGGTACGCAGATAAGAACTTGCTGACTTTTTTCTTTGTTGAGATTTAAGACTAGAGCAAATGATGCTTATACTTGATCTTTTTTACTGTGGGTAGCGGTGTGTTGCCAGAACTGCTCGAGAGTTATTTGAAACAGTTTTTTTTTTTTATCATAGTTTGCAATACTGCTTGACAAAGTTTTAATTAAGCTCTTAAAGTGGCCAACACTCTGAGGCATGTAGCATGTTTATCATGAGTGTTGTCATTTAATTCCACCTGTGAGTGTGAGACACCATGGGAAGCAGACTGAGGTAAACAACCAGCCATCAGAGCGACTGTCACTTGTAAACCATGTAAAAGGGTATCACTTTGGACTCTTTATGAACTAACTTGAACTTTCTTTCCTCTATGGTCAGACAAATGTGATCCTGTCATGAATTTAAACTCCCCTTTTGTAGCGAGCATCATGGAAACACGCTAATACCTTATGTATTCATGTCCTCAGCGAGGCCGTAAACAGCAGCTGGTCAGCTAATCAGGGGGACTCCGCCAGCTCTAGTGATGAGACTTCTTCAGCCAATGGCGACAGCCTGTTCTCCATGTTTTCGGGGCCAGATCTCGTAGCAGCGGTTAAACAAAGGAGGCAAGTCCTGAACTTATCTAATGGTTGGAATTTGTCTGGTCTGTTTTTAATCGGTTGGTTATGACTGGTCAGAACTGACCCGACATCAGCAGCACATAACCGTGATCTCTCATTATGATTTGTTGATTTATAAGAGGAAATGCTTCTGAGAATGTGAAAGCTAAGCTAAGATGCTGTCAAACTCATCCGAGTGTAAATTGTGACTACAGATCAGCTTCTATAACATGATATGCAGATAAATTCTGTTGAGTTCTAATGTAAGTTTCTGTTTTTTTTTTTTTAGAAAACACAGTTGTGGTGAGCCAGAGGTGTGCACTCTGCCTTCACCCCCTCTCCATCACCTCAGCGACGATAACCAGGTAATGTGCCAGCTATTGAAAATTAATTTCATATTTTAGTTACAGCCAGAAAACGTTGAGAATTTTTATCCAAATATTTGTTAAACCTTTTCTGTGACTTATGAACGAGTGTTAACGTTCTAACCAAAGTATCTCTTCGTCTCAACAGGACAGCAAAACTAAAACATGGCCTCCCAAAGCACCGTGGCAGCACTCCACTCACACCAACACAATGCCCAATCCCAGCTCTTCCTTGTACCAGATGAACATCCCTCCTTCCTCCCAGTGGAGCGACTCCATGCAGATGTTGCAGTCTCCTGTGTGGTCCACTGCAAGTGACTGCTCCCCCTCCACCGGCATCTCCTCTGGTTTTCCCTTCACCCAGCAGCAGCAGCAGCAGCAGCAGCAACAACAACAACAACAGCAACAACACAAACCCATGACCAAGGGCTTTAAATCCTTCCCCCTCAAACACGAGCACAGGCCCTCCTACCTTCACCAGTACTGATTCAAACAGTCAAAGGCGAAGTGCCACTGAGGTCCCGCAGCTCTGTTAACATGAGCCACTGAGTGGGCTCAGCTGCAGCCATTGCAGTCCGCACCCACTAAATTGGAAGATTTCAAAGCTTCAGAGGCAACATTAAGTACACACACTGGCTCAACATTTTTTGTATCTATATTTTTCCATGTCAAACATCCCCATTTGAGAAAAAAAAAAAGAGAGAGATGTATTTTGAACTTTTTTGAACTGCCATGTTTTAACTATGAAAGATGCATGTGTCATGCTGGCAGCAGTTAAGTCTAGTGGTTGTTTCTGTCTGGTGAGCTGACATATTCCTCAGACAAGAGCTGGAGACGTGTGCGCCCGTCACCCACTTGCTTCTGCAGCTGAATGTGTGAGTGTGTGTGCGTGCGTGCGTGTGTGTAGAGGTGGAGATTGCAAGAGGGCAGGGGCTTGGAATGCTCTCATTTTGCCCATAAGTATACTGTGTCTACATAGCTGTAACTGCCAAATCTCATGCAAGATGACTCAGAGTACAGCTACCATCTACTGTTTCATAGCTTGTAAAATACTGAAGTTGAAATATAAATATTTACTTTTTATCAAGAGGCTTTGAGCAGGCTCAGCATAAATATAGTAAGTCACTGCAGAGGTGTAATTTGAGAAAAATACACTACTTTTTCATCAACTGACCAGAGTTAAGAGTTATAGCTGTAACTATGTGCCATGTTGGTATTGATAGCACTTGCAGAATATTATTTCCAACCAAAGCGTTGTTCAGAAGATGTATGGTGCTGAAGAGATGAGAGGTGATCTGAGATTATTGATAAACGGTGGGGGTGAAGTTACTCACTCATTTGGATAAGAGCACTAGGGAACATCTTCATTTCCTCTTCCCTAATTGGCGGTTGTTTACTCCAGATTGACACTAACTCCCATAAACCTAACGTTTCTTTCTGTTTAATAAATTTTTGTTTGTGTACAATTATCAACAGTATTAATCTTATTTTTGTATTTTCTTACATGTTATACCATAACTGTATGTTTAGTATTGTAGACAATATTTCATAAAACATTTTCCACCTCCCAATGTGAAAAAGCACATTTTTTCCGACAGTTGAACTACACCATCTATCTACAAAGGTTACCAAATATGCCATGCTAAACACTAAAACATTGTGTGATGAGGGTGTTTTTTTCAAGCCCTTGTTCCTTTTGGTTTCTATGGCAATGGGCTACATTTAAAAAGCCCAGAATGTTATCTTTTTGTGATGTTTGCGGATGCCAATGTTGCCTGTATTTATGAAATGACACCATGTTTTCAGAAAACTAACATACTTAACATGTTTACAGAGAATTGTTTGCTGTATATACATATAAATATATATCTTTTTATAGTTAATGTGCTTTGCACAATCAAGATATAGGGTTTGTTGCTTTTTGTCTGTGTTATCTCCCTAACTGTTGCAGCCTTTTTTAAGACATCATTACAGACCTTGGACTGTAACTGTTAGCTTCTCAGCTGTGTCAAATGGTTTACTAGTGGCTTCTACAAAAGATTAAGAAAAATAATAAAAACATGTTGCCCTGATAGAAGATATGAAGGGGGGACTGCTTGGCTTATGTTGCTTATTGTTCTCTTGAGCTGGCAACTGACTTTTTCCAAGTGTACCAGCAATGCAAAAAATGAATAAAAATAACTAGCAATTTGAATGTGTTTGTCTTGTTCTTATAGGATTACTAGTCACGTTTTCCTATTAAACTTACAAGATGTCACCTGCAAATAGAAATATGTAGGTGAATACTGTTACTATCCAGCCTCTGAAATGACTTATGAAAAGCAGACAGACAACCACTTCAAAAAAATATATAAATTTTAATGTTCATTCTTTGAAATCGTGAGTTTACACATGGAAAACGGAGGTGCAAAAAAATAAATGTTTTTTTATGAATCACTGTGTTCCGCCATGTCCATTCACAGCAGGTGTTGAAACTTCATTGGATGTAGACTGGAAACAAGACAATATTATTAGTTTAATCCTGGCCATATGTAAATTATAATGAATCATGTTTTGTCCTTACGTTTGAGGAGGGAGGGATGTTGTCGGGACTAGCATCAGCTATAGTAGCCAGATATACAATGTTGCGGTGCAGGATCTGTTGGTATCTGATCAGCAGAAATGGTCAGGATAAGCAGACACACAACAAACCATTCCCCATAGAAAGGATTTACTTGTATTGGCAGATTATGAAGCACAGATAGCTGGTGACATACGTGGAAAGTATCTTAAGAGTTAACTTACTGTACGCACTCGACAGCTCGTCCTTTCTGCATGTATTCTGTAATGCATCGTATCAGCTGGTCGTTTTCATCTAGAAGCTGGACCAGAAAATATGGAAGACGCCACGTTAATATAGAGTTACCGTAATTCTGGAATTATTTACCTAATCAGATATTATACACTGGGTGTTATACTCGCCATTTTCACGAAGCAGATCGCTAAATAAATACTATGAAAAGTGAGCATAGTGACTGGATACTCTCGTGAGGTAGCTAGCTTTCGGCTAACTGCTAATGCTACGGCTGCTTTTTTCTCGCTTTGTAAACCCCCCCTAATTATATCTTACCCTCTGTATTGTTTCTTGGTTGATCTTTGCCTTTCCCCTGAGTTTCTTTGGCACGAACACAATCGACATTTTAGTGCAGTTGCCACAGTTTTACGTCTGTTTATGTTTACATCCGAGTGCTGCGCCTTTCTTCTTCGCGGCTTTTCTTCTTTATGGAATATTTAGACAGACGGTGTAACCAGCTTAGATGTTCTACCGCCATCTGCTGGACGGTTGAAATACAGCTGGTCTTTAACCCGATAAAGCCAAACGTATCATATTTGATACATGAGTTTTTCAGCCCTCCACATGTGCAATGTCATATTTTTCCCCCTGAAAAACCTGATGTATACTGTACAATCAGATACATGCAGTGCACAGATTATCCAACAGGGGGTAGTAATTTACTCATTAGAGGGCCTTCCAGTGATACAAGATTGCCATGATTTAGGAGTTGGGCACAGGTGGTTTTTGAAGAAGAACTTTGCCAAGTTTGAAAAGGTTAAGGTAAGAAAAACATTAAACATTTTTGTGAAACATCAATACGAACAGTTACTAGGTTGATGTAACGTGAAAATACTTAAAATTTCATAATCTATGTCTATGACGTATCAAATTTGATACAGCAGGTATATAAGGTCATGTAACTCTAAATCAGTCAATTGTCATTTTATTGTATTTCATGCATTATATATAACATCAAGCAACATACAATATTTTTATTTTTGAATTACATAATTTGGTACATTTAGAGTAAAAAACTCGATATGTAACTTGCTGTATCATGATGATTGATGACTAGTTTGGTGTTGCCATGATACGATTGCTTGTAACTTCCTTTTGCCTACTACTTTTCACTAAAAACTGACCAATTCAAATAAAGTCACAATCTGTTTTTGTGTGCATGTGTGTTTTTAGATGGCAAAAAATAAATAAAAATACAGTGTTGAAGATGTTCTGAAAATGATTATGGATGGGAATTCAAGTGACATGGAGCAGCTAGGGGAGATGATGATGATGATGAGGAGGAAGAGAAATGGACTCCTACTGCAAAGATTGGGAGAAACCCAGATAGCAGTGATGATGATGAAAGCCCAGAAGTCCCAGAAGAGGACAAAACAAAACCAAAGGACACAACACTAAAGCAGTCGGTAAGGGGTAAAGTGAAAAGGAAGGTGTATTGGTGGAAAAGAAAACAGTTTGAACCTCCATCTGTGTTGCGGCCATGGGTTTAATATGTTACACTGACTGTGTGATCCCACCACAGAAGATTGGACACCTAACTGGATTCCTCTCCTGTGCCTGGCTGTGCTGTTGCGTCCACTGATTGGCCTGCTTTACATCCCCAACCCAGGATTGGCTGGTTCAACTTCCTCCCCAGCTGATCCTAATGGACCATCAGGGCTATTTAAGAAGCAGGTTGTCAGTAGGTCAGGGCAGCTGTGTGTAGCCACCAGCCTGCCTTGTATTTGAGAATTTTGTGGTAGACTGAGAGCTTTTGGGTTTTGTGAAACTGGGAATTTTGTAAGACCTTGTATTTGGAGAACCAACCATTTAGATGGTTGTGTTTGGAGACATTATCTATAGAGTGTGGAGTTTTGGATCTTTTGTGTTTTGTTTTCTTATTGGTTTTGGTTGTCAGCCCTAGGTGGCCTTTGTTTTGTTTTTGATTAAGCCTTCACCTATTTTTGTTTCAAATGCCATAGAGCATTTTGGGTCTGGTTGAGACCTTGTTTTTTGTTTATTGCACTATTTATTTGCCTCTTATTGCCACAACACCCTGTAAATAAACACTTTTAAACGAAGGATATTGTTTACGTAAAAATAGCTGAAATGTTATGTTGTCCAGACTTCCACCCAGCCAGTTCCATTGGTGGATTTCTCATTACTCCATTATGGTAGCACTTTTTGTTTGGAATTACAAATTAGTTGGAGTTGTTTGTGTTTTATTATGTTTTTGTTTGTTCAGGAAAAAAGAATATTTGAGCATTGTGACCTGATGTATCAAATATGATACAAATTGAAACTCATATATAGAAAAAGATATTTGAAAATGTTTTTGCTTTGTTCAGAGGGACCAATAAAGGCTCTAAGTTCAAAGAATTGGAATTTTCTGTCAATTATTTATTGGTTTGGGCTTTACAGAGTTAACTATACTTTGTAGTTGGATCATATTATTTAAACAGAGCTAAATCTAACGAAATGTGAATGTAGTGAATATTCATATATATTTGATCAAAACTGCACTTTTTTCAAACAATTCATTCTCAGCAATAGAAAAATAAAGAGAAACAAAACCAGGGTAAAACATTTAACAAATACACAAGAAATTCTGAAATAAACCAGTCTTTACAGAGAGACATTTAATTTTTTTAAATTGTCCGTCTGTGCCACCCTCAGGTCAAATAGTAAAAACTCAGTTCAGGACTGGTTGCGCCCCTCCATAGGATCTGGAAAGATCTATCCCCGGTGCAAGTCACAATATAGTTGTCATGAACGTCTTCCTTGGTGGTTTAACATATATTAGGACTTAATCAAACTACGTTTAGGTTAACAGGTTGCATATGAACCTCTATCACCATACTGCTCATCTTTTCATCAAGCTTATGTTAAAACTGCATGTATGGCTGTGATAAAAGCAACAGGACTGTCATAAACTGCACCTTGTATTATGAATATTGCTTATTAAAGAATTACATTTTATCTTAATGCATCCTATTTTAGTTTTATTATTTACACTAATCTGTACAATTATGTAAAAAAAAAAAAAATATGGAAAGAAATAATTTTCCTCACTGAGCTGCAAACATTGAAAATTAAATTTTTTTCCCCATTAATTCAGCTTAACTCCTTTTATTATTATTATTGTCATACAATTTACACCCAGAATTCAAAAAGTGCTTTCAATAAATTTTCTTATACATACACAGAAGCATACTTGGATAGCTGCGAGCATCATAGGATGCATGTGAAAATTCTGATTTGTAGATTAAAAAAAAGAAAGAAAAGCCAAACACATACATTTTACAACTCTTTATTAGTTTTTCTCATAAAAACTTCAATTTGCTGATATTCTCAAAACATTTCCAGTGACT
>JAOXYM010000001.1:29563039-29577175 GCA_028567055.1 Leptatherina wallacei
TAAGACGATACACCCACTTGAAACTACTGGCACCACATCCAGTTCGTGTCCCTTTGTCCACAAGTTAGTAAAAAAAATAAATTCACTCCTGAGAACAATTACACTGACAACAATGCAACATGAGGAGCTACAAACAAGCCAAGGGGCTACAAGTGATCAGAAACGCAACCATTTGTATGAACATGCTTTGAGACATCATTTAATCCAGGTACAAGATTTGTTATTTTCAGTACACAACTCTTGCAACACTGCAAGTGCTTACTTCCGCAGTGGGAAATGCTGACTACAGACAAAACAGAGAAAAAAAGAAAAGAAAAAAAAAGCCAATGACAACAGCATGACCATTCAAAAGGATGCCAGAAAAAGAAAAGAAAAAAGAAGTGTTTCAACAGCTGGCTCAGTATGTTTGGGACATATAAAGTAGATTTAAGCGGTACTCAAATGACAAACATGCACATATGAATGACTGTCAATTATCTCAACCAAACATTTTGGCAAAATACAGCAATTTCTGTCAAATGTAACTTGTTTAGGTTTCTTTTGAACTTAGACATCTCACAGACATAAATCATAGAAATCCTCATTAGCACAGCTATGTAAACACATCCAGCCCCAAATAAAACCTGCAGTCTACAAATACATGTAAAGCTGATGCTGTAAACCACGTTGACCAACTAAAGAACTGGCCCCTATTGGCTGCCTGCGTTAGATTACCCTCATAACCAAGCCAGCAGAAGTGCAGCTACACAACTAAATCACAAACAACTAATTGAGGTGTTCGAGGGTTTAACATTGTTGATCCAGCAATTCAAAACAAAATCCATGTTTCATAAAACAACGTCTGATTATTTGGCGAGCAACAGTCTCGGCAGTGGAGATAAGATGAGCCAGATATACATTCAATCTTTACAATATTCAGGTCAGATTTCTGATTCTGTCAGCTGGCTTTGATCTCACGTCATTGAGCATTAATGGATGTGAAATTAAAAACAGAGAACTTTTAATGCCAACTAATTAAAAATACTGAACATACAGAAACCAAATAAAAGAGAAAAAAATGGTGTCACAGGCAATCCTGTCAATTTTGGCGCCGAGAATATGTCAAAACATGAGAGACAAAAAAGAATAAAGCTTTCGATCACAAAGACTGTGATCCTCTCACAGTATCGGAGGGCGTACAAGCCTCTCTGTAGCCAACACAACTTTAGTAGGAAAATTATCTGACTGATGCAAAGCTACAAAATTACTCCAAAGCTTCTTATTTATATGTGATCTTGTCCATTTTGTAACTAAGAAAACTTTTAGGGAAAGAAATAAAGTCTCAAAGTGGATAGAGGGGGTCGGGCGGTCACCCCCTGAAGTCAAACAATCCACTGAGGTGCTGGTGACGGACACGTCTTCATTCTTTCTGTCAAATGTTGAGACACACACACAAAAAAAAAGAAAAAAAAATCTACAACGGAAATAAATTCATGAGAAGTGGCTACAATTCTCTGTGGATCCACAACGACAGTACTATGCAGCCACCTTGTTATCCTTCTGGAAAAACAACACACAAACAAAACAGTATTAGTTTAGGATAGACACGGATCCTCATCCATACACTATTAAGATTCTTTGTTATTTCTCAGCCGATTAGATTTACCCTGTAATCAAAGTCAGAGAAATCTCTGTCTCCTCTTCCACCTCTGAATCCACCCCTGAAACCAGGTGGGGCACCCCGGGGTGGCCCGAAGGAACCTCTGCTGGATGGCCGCCCTCGGCCTCCACGGGGCCCCATGTATCCTCGGCCACGGAAACCACCTCTTCCTCGAGCATGCCTGAGAGGGATGCCGAAGGTCTCTGCGTTCATGCGTCTCTCCTCTGCCCAAGTTGATCTGCGATCCCTGAGAAAAAAAAACACAAAAACACTCCATCCAGGATCCGGCTATCTGGCTCATAACTTTACCTCAAACAACAAAACAAAGACACCATGAGGAGGCACCGCCACTAAGTTAACATGGAATTTATAAAAAGTGGTTCAATCCATCAGATGAAAAATCCTTATTTTTATTAAGACATCACAGAACATTAATGTACTTTAACGATGAAGATAACATGTTTCTAAGTCAGTTTTGACATGTGATGCCGATGCCAACAATGACTTACCTTGAATATCCACCTTCACCCGATCTATTTAAAGAGATTAGAAAGATAAACAAAAGTGCAATCAGTAAGTAAAATTCACAAGTTGAAATATTTTTTTATGTCTTCAGATAAAATAAATGACAAAAAAAAAAGAAAAGAATCAATCATATTCCCCTTTTTTCTCTCTCTCTAATTGAACAGCATTCGTTCACCTTGTCCCCATCTGAACAGATTCAGGCACAACAAAGGAACTGATCTACTCGAGTAATAGTTATATCAATATCAGCGGTGCCTTGACCAGCTCGTGTCCTTACCTTGAACCGTCGCAGGACAGGTTATCAAAGAAGGACTTGGACTTGTCATAGTAACAAGAGTTTATCACAGCCTCCTCCTCCTCAGTGGTCCCCTCGCTGGCTGGATGTTCTGAGTCAGCAGTTTCCTCTCCGTTAAGTGCCTTTTCAGGTTTGTCATCTGGTTACGTTGGAAGAAATTTTACAACATTTAGAAAGAGAACCAGTCTAAAAATCACCTGTAGTATCAAATTTTAAACAAAAACTAAATCCATTTAAAAATTACGAAAATTGCAATATTTATGTGAATCGATTTTTTTCTCCCACCCCGATTAAATGGTGTCGGCTTTGTTTGCTGGTCCCAGTCGTATTGTTGCCAGTTAGTGTGTTAGCGAGGTACCTTTCAGTTTAAGCTTGCTCTGGAGCTCCTTGTCAATCTCATCTTTGTGAAACTGGGCATTTGCAGTCTCAAAGTCAAAGTCTTCATCAAACTTCATGGTGCCGTCTCTGCGCACATTCATTTTGCCTCTGCTGCGGTTTCCTCTTCCACGGCCACGGCGGTTAGACTGAGCACCAGCTAAGAGACAAATCAAGATAATGAGCAGCCAAATATTAAAACAGCAGCGTGTCCACTTTTATCAATGATTTGAGGGTTAACATTTGATTTCCTGACAGTACACTAAACAAGTTTTTTCAGTTAAAAGGTAATAAAAACAACTAATTAACATTTCCCTTCATGAACATTTTCTACATTATTAATCGAAGAGACTAATTACTTACCAAGATGGCGCTTGTTGGGATCCCGGTTTTCCACAGCACCATGTTCGTTATCTGGTTGTGACGCTTTCTGAACCTCAGGAGCTGAACAAGAAAAGACATCAGGCTTGTTATCATCTGGCTTGTTGTTTGTAAAATGAATTCAATTAATTATGTTCCCCTCAGTCTATCTACAATACTCCACAATGACAAAGAAAAACAAGCAATTACAACTTTTGCTCTTCTATTGAAAATAAACACCAGCAAATGAGATGTACAGCAGAGTATTGTGATCCTATAAGCTTAATAAACATTTCTTTCAGATATTTTATCATTCTAGGCATTAATGTTTAAGCTCAACTAGATTGGTTGGGGAGCATCAGCGCACAGCCGTTTACAAATCTATCCAGACATGATTCAGGACCAGGTCTGGGAACTCTGGGAAAAGGTTTTACTGTATCACATCTTTCTGCATTTCTCTTTCCCTTCATTTGTGTGGTCACAAATTGGGTTTCCATCCAGAAGATTTGATGTGCATTTTGAAGTTATGCATTAGAGAAAATGGTGAAAACTACTACATGCTAATGCCGAGCTTTTACAGTTTGTTAAAGTGGCTTTTGCCCATTTTAAAGGTGCACATTAAGACAGATGGAAATGCCAAATGCAAATCAGTTCTGACATAATGAAGCATCACTAAATCTGCTGTGTCTGCATCCAGAGATTACATATCAAAGAAAAAAAATCACAACAAACCTAGTTGAACACAATTCCTGAAGACATCTCTCATCTTTCTCTTAACTATTGTCAAAACCACCAGTTTTGTTTGTGTCTTCTTGTTTAAAGTTTTGTTTCTGATTAGGGACAAGCTCAGTGTTTGTTACAAACAAGTAGAACATGGCTTGAACTAATACACGCCGACTGCTTGCTCCACAGCAGGACATGGAAATGAGTCTGATTATCATTTTCTATGAAGAAATGTTTCAAAAATTTGTTTTTTCCCCAGTTTTGCTTCACAGCTGACTAGAAAATAAGGTTTTTAGATGCATTACAATGCAGACGTTGACAAAAGTGAAAAACAAACAAAAAAAACATAAATACACGACCAATCTCTGATGCGGAATTCTGGGTAAACACAACTACAACAAACACGTGCTGGACAATAGGCGGCTCCAGCCGGGAGAAATGTTTCGCGGTTAGATGTGGAAGAACACTGTAAAAGTTCTGATAGAAATATGATCAACCAAAGACTGCAAGGATCTGATTGCAGCTCCATGTTTTGCTCTTATGGGGTGGAAACAGAAGTTGTGTAAAGATTTGATTTTAATTGTCACAACAAATATGAGAAACCACGTTACACGTTCCCCCTCGGAAAGTAGTAGGAGTCAAGTAGTCACACAGGAAAGACAGTGGCACTGCATCCATCTGAATCACGATCTAATGGAGTCATGATGTGGTATTAATGATGTGATCTTAAGGTCAAACAGTTCAGCTATTAGTTTTTTATAAAAAATTTTTGGAGGTTCCCAATACCATAACTCTTCAGCAATTCATAGTGATATTAAAATAAAAATATAGAAAGAAAAGCTGTATATTTCAACTCAAGCCTGCAGGAAATTGTTACCTTTTTTCTGCTCCAGGAGGTCTGGAGGTTTCTGGCTGCCAGTGGAGGTGCTGCTGGTGGGTTTGGGAGCTGTCACAGCCATCTGACTCCTCTGTCCTACTGCTGCAAGTGGACCAGGGCCAGATGATGTTGGTGCCTGCACTGCCTGCTCCCCTGTGGAACTTTTTGTCAAAGACTCCAGTGGAGAACTAGTGTGTCCTGCAAAAAGAAAAAAGCTAAGTGACGTGGAGAAACTGCCCTTTTTTAAAACATAGTCAGGAGTTGCAAGCCTTCAACCCAGGAATAATAATTAAAAAAAAAAAAAAAAAAAAGGTTAGTGACGTGGTGAAAACATTACTTCAATGCACCAAAATACCCAATAATACCTTAAAACACATCTAATATGGAGATTTTATTTTAAAAAGAACAAAAACATTATTGTACTGGCAATCATCAAACAAGAGAAAAAACTACAAAAACAATCACGGGCAATTCTAAATCTTATCTTCATTGAGCATTAACAAAAGAAGCCCAAGCTTCACTGAGACCATTAATTTGACGCGTTTATCAGAAATGTTGTATAACCGTTTCATTTTTCCCAGTTCCAAATGTAATGGGATGCAGGTGTCCTGCAAGAAACTGGAAAGGTGACATGCAGCTGGGCTTGATTTATCCGAGCAGGATTGAAACATTGCTCTCTTAAACAGACATTCTGCTCACAGGGCCTTTTTGAGAACACTTTTATTGTGAGCGCAGTCCTTATAGAGGGTTTAGAGAGGTCAGGACAGTAAATGTAAAAACATATTCTTCAACTTACAACTTGCATGTCTAAACTGTGTGGGGAAAATAACCTTCATGGCTCTCTTTTGTAGTACATCAATGTCTGCTTGATATATGATCTAACTGGTTTTGAACTAGTACTACTCCTTACCTCCTGCTCCAGTTTTTCCAAATGGCTGGGACCCGAGGGATGTAACTCCAAACTGGTTGTATGATGGAACAGGAGCCCTGTTGAATGGTGCATAGGACCCAGGAGCCTGGAATGATGGTGCTGTTGAAGCATTACTGGATCCAATTGATGACTAAAGGAACAAATGTACAGTCAGTTGCAACATACTGACCCATTTAGTCATGTAACATCACCCACAAGACACAAATGAGCAACTGTACTTCTTAAAGAATTTTGATAAATAAAAACAAATTAACTGCAAAAAAAAAAAAAGACATCTACAAAGGCACAATGGTTTTAGCAATATTGGTATAGTACCATGGTATCTGAAAAAAATACGAATTATCAGCAAGTGCTAAAGTAGCTTCTTTTTTAATTCTCAGCTGAATTAACTGAAAATAGTTAACGAGCTGTAATAAACAAAGCTGTGTGCTCAGTCTCTTGCTTAAAATAAACATTCAGCTGGAAAATAAATACACTGCTCTTTGTTCAGAGCTAATATATTTTTGTGTTTCATTATGACATAATGGCACAAGTGTTTTTGACTACTTTAATTCATGATGGTCAAGATCCCATTTAGGTGAGTCCCTTCCATGGGTCTGGTGATATAATCAATATAATGGGACACACCTGAGCCAATGCATGCTATGTAAAGAGTCCATAAGAACCCATACATTTAGTGTGATTGAAATCATCAAATCTAGATCTTTTTTTTCTAATATGAAAAAGAAGAAAGCATATCATGATAAATAGGATGAATGTAGTAATATACATTTTATCTCAACTATACAATTTTATTTAGCACAATTAACATATTGTAAAAGGTTATTGTATATTAAAGAATGAGCTTTGTTTTCTCATCACTCTTTGGCTTCTCTTTATGGGTTAATCACAGGTGTTGCTAATAACATTAACAATGATCCATCCTTATCAAGAAAAGGCATTATAATTTAGGGGTATTTAAGCACAGTCTATATCCCTAAAAGACACGACCTTAAAAAAAACTTCACAAGCACTTCCTTAGTACTAATAATACATATATAACAAACTATGAACTGGAGAAGGATGCATTTAAAATGAACATACTTGGACTATTGCAGGGTCCTGAGGCAGACTGCTAGTGGCTTTGGGTGGCTCACAAACAGTTAGATCTTTTATATCGCTTCCTCTGAAGATGATGTACTCAAACACTTCCTCCCGAGGTGGAATAGGCCTGTCGGTGGGACGATCTTCGGTGCCAAAAGAGCGAACTGTTTTGGAAAAATTTGCAAAATGATTAACATCACTCCTTATGTTGTTGTTTTTAAAAACATATAGATTGAACAGAGTACATAAATACATACATACATACATCAATATGGACATAGATAATACCGCTTAAAAAAGACAGTGGACCTAAAAATAAAATAAAATAATTTAACTTTGATCAATATCCACACCAAGGAACCCACAGGGTTATTCTGTGGAATCAATTACTTTTCAAACCAAATTAGTGCATGTGGTGAAATAAGGACTAACCTTAAACACATTATTTAAGGCAATTAAAATAAGGTAAATGTCATGATGACACAATTGAACATACAAAGACTTCTAACATGCCAAAAAAACAAGGAAAATAAGGGAAAATGATTTTAAAAAAATGAAACAGCAGCTTTATAAAAAGCAACATAAAACTAAAAACGCGTGTATTTTCTTAACCATATGGCCTTGTGTATTTAGGATTTATCCTTGGCTCAAAAACAACGTAAACAAAGAAACACTGCGCAGCACAACAGCGTTTAGCCATTAAGTGGCTAACTAGAAGCTAGCTAATGCTAACAAATCACCAAAAACACATTTCACACGAACATTGGTAGTACTCATAAGCCGCGTGTATAACCTTCCTGAAATGTGTAATCCACTTCTTTATGACCCAGCTTACCTTTAGCAAGAGCTACTGTCGAGTTTTCAGTGTCAATGGTGTACAAAATTCCTTCATAGCGGATCTCGGCCTTGGAGATGAGGCTAATTTTGCTACCAATGTACGGCGTTCCACCTCCGCTCATGTTTGTCTGCTGATCTTACAAACACACTAATCTGCACAGAATATGTTTCCTTTCAAAGGAGAATTCAAATGTCCAGTTTTCAGAGGTGCTGTTTAAAAGCTACATAAGTAGGTACGCTACACCCCGATTCACATTCGCCACAAATTCTACCACGACATGGCCGTTTTCATTTTCCTTCCCCTGCCGCTAAGGCTGCTGGGAAAAATGTCGAGGTTTATTCTTTTCAAATAACTTCACTCTTCCTTCTTTCGTAAGGTCGCCGTTTCTCACGGATAAAATAGGGGTGAATTTTTGGGGGGAGAGAAAATTCTTATTAATGAAATGCTTATGGTACCTTGGGAAAGGTTATTTTAAAGAGAAAAATGAAAGGAAATTAGTCAATATAAGGACAATTAAACAGGTTTGAAATTCCTTCTCTCTTTTTTTATCGCGATAATACGCTTTCTTATCTTGGAGCCCGCTGTTTTGGCAAAAACCGTAAAAACGTAGGTTTGCAGCATGATCTTTGACACATGGACTTTCTTTTACCCCCCCTTTTTTTAAAGTAATGTAAAACCCCAAAACAAAACGAATGTCCACGATGCCACATATTTTGTTCGGGATGGTTAAGCAGTTGCACAGTAATAACGCATTTCCAAGAGTTTTTTTTTCATTACAATTGCATTAAATTAGCCTGAAAGCTTACTACTTTATACAACTAGGATGTTCCCTCTCATTTAATGACGTCAGATTCATTCCCACAATGCCTAGTAACACGCAGGCGCATTGTAAAAAAATATAAGACAGCTATCAGTGATCAGAGATGGCGGGCGCCTCCGACCCCCTGGAAGATATGCTCTTTTCAGAGGTGGATGAAAAAGCTGTTAGCGACTTAGTGGGCTCATTGGAGTCACAGCTTACTGGGCAAAGCAACCCAGTGGGTAAAACAGACGAAAACGGAGGTGCTGGCTCTGTGGCCCCTGCTAACCATCACTTAGGAAAAACGCTACCAGCTCCAGTGAGCACCACAACACTAGAACAACAACAACAAGGACGGCGTAATAAACCTGAGATACGCCAGGAGATCAGCTCTAAAGAGGTTAGCCCGGATAAAACTGTCACGTCTCCTTCATTGGGCTGTACTCCTTCTTTTGGCGATCCTTCCACCACTTCGGCTGCCTGTGTGAACGCCACTAGCAGCGGCTCGCAATCACATGGAGCATCCATCACAACACTGACCGCATCTGGTGTGTCAACTTTGGCATCTCCGCAAGACAGCATCAGCACCGTATCCAGCCGGAGCTCTAAGGTTTCCGCGGACTCAGGAGAGACGCCGACGGAGGGAAACCCACCGAGGAAACGGATAACGACCCCGCGGAGGAGCGCTTCGGCGCGGGTAAAGAGTTTTAATGGTGCAGCTGTAACAACCAGGAGGACCAGCAACGCAGCGGTGGCCGAAAACGTAAGCTCTGTGGAGACCAGTCCAACCACCCCAAACTCCACCCGACCGGTCACATCTTCTATCAACACTTCGACTTTTACTCTGTCTAATGCGAGCCTGCCTGTAGGTCAGTCTGCTATTGCTCTCGACCGTGGGACTCCTACTATTGCTTTGCATAGACTCCCGAGTCATATTGTAGCCAGTATAGCCCAGAACGGCAACGGGACCAGTGTGTCGGCCCTTGTACAGAGCGGTCGTACTGGACCCGCCACATCTGCAGCTTCCCAAGGAGATCACAGCATACCGGTCACGGATTCTGGGGCTTCCAAAATAGACGACAGTCAAGCTAAAATTGTAATGTCAAGCCAGTCTAGTAGTGTCAGTTCTGTAATAAACACTGTATCCTCTGCTTCCTCTGTTGTCACACCAGCAACAACTACAGCAGCTGCTACAACCACAACAGTAACCCAACCACTGAGTTCTGCTACATCTGCTGCGTGTGTGACAGGGATGGCAACTACCCCTGTATGTGGAACTGTTCAGACCACATCAGTGACTACTACCATTAGTATGGTTAGGCCCACAGCTCCCTCTCCAACACCTGCTGCGGCCACATCTGCACAGTCTCAACCCCGTCCTGGACTTACAACACCTCAAAGGATTGTAGCCCCCCAGCTGATTGTCAGACCGCCTCAACAGCAGACGACCATTCAGCTACCCCCTGGGTTTACCATCCCACCTGGTAAGGTTTGCAGGAAGTGGAGGGGGGGGCTTTAACATCTGTGTTACACTTATATTGTAACAGTTGTGTTGTTTGCATGCTGGGTGTCTATTTCTCATGTATATCTAGTTTATCTTGTGTGCAATATGCAGTTCAGTATAGGTTTTTGCTAATATAAGCTGCACTGTCAAGAGTTTAAGTCAGTGTTTCTCAATCCAGGTCCTCAGGGACCTCAGCCCTGCATGTTTTAGATGTTTCCAACTCCAGCACACCTGATTCAGATTAAGCGAACTGCTCGTCAAGTTCTTTGCAAGCTTGCTAATGAGCCTAACATTTGAGTCAGGTGTGTTAAAGTATGGAAACATCCAAAACAGGGATTCTCAATCCTGGTTCTCAAAGGCTGGCGTCCTGTAGGTTTTAGAAGTTTCCCTGCTGCACCACACCTGACTCAAATCAATGGGTAGACTTTTGCAGAGCTTGATGTGAAGCTCTGCACAAGTCTGTCTGAATCAGGTGTATTGCAGCAGGGAAACTTTGAAAATCTGCAGGACACTTGCCCTCGAGGACGAGGATTGAGGATCCCTGCTCTCAAATATGCAGGGTAGGGGTCCCTGAGGACCAGGATTGAGAAACACCGCTTTAAGTTTTTGCATGAGGGTTTAGAACTACTACTGTAGTCCCCATAAGGGATCAAATTAGGTTTGATCTCACAACAAAAACCATATAAAGTGGAATGCAGTCACAGATCTCAAGGAAAGTGTAGAAAAATTATGATCATAGATTGTATTTAAAAATTAGGAACCAATAATAATGTAGAAGTAGCAGTCCCACAGCAAATCTGCCTTAACCATTTGAGTAGTTCAATGGTTACAAAGAAACTTTGGGATTCACAGGAGAATGTTTTCTGCAGCATAGATGGGCAAGTAGCGCTCCCTGCTGCTTTGAGTAGATCAGAGCATCTGCTTAAAAATATTGTGAAAGATTTTTCATTCCTTCCTTTATTAATGGATTATAGAAAATTATTGATCTCAATTATATTAGTATTCCAAGAAGTGCACCAAAGTGCTCTGCAGCCGTCAGTTACGCTTCAATTTTAGTCTTTTTTGGTAGCCAAAATCAGGTGTCAGACCTTTACCTTTTCTCTGGGTGGAACATTATTGCACAGTCATCGTTTGCGCATCATTTCTGTAGCTCTGACTTAGCTGTCATACTTAACTAGTTGTAACCTCACTGTCTCAGAAAGAGCAGGTAATAGCTGCGGACAGTGGTCAGATGGGTTTTCCATACTGCCCCTAAATGCTTCTAAGTCATCTGACCTCAGAAATAATGGTTCAGTCCGATGTTATGATTAGAAAATGCTGATAACCATTCTATTGAACACACGTCTTTTTCCCTCAATGAAATGCTGCAAAGATGAGCAAATATTCAATAAAAAGAAAGTTTATCTTGACCATACACGGGCTCCTTCACATATTCAGTCAAGCACCTGAAGCTCAGAATGTCATTTGTGTGCTTGTTTCATCTGTCACAAAGCTTTTCTTGAAAAGTAATTTTTTTAACATAACCTTGTAAATAGTGGTTTAAATTGATATATGGGACAAAGTAAACACACCTCATGGAAGTTAATTACTTAACAGAGAAAGACTATTGAGGAAAATCATGGCTTTCAGTCATTTATTCATTTGAAATATCAAGTAGTCTCAAAATCTTGTCCCATCTTTTTTTTAAAAAACAAACACTTTTATATAGAAATAACTTCTTGTAGCAGCCACAAACCATAACACTTTGACCACCATGCTTCATCACCAGTTCACAACAACATGTCATGTTATTGGACTTCAGAAAGACAGAAAGCTCATAACTCCCTTCAGCACACACTTGGTAAGAGCTGGGAGGAAGAAACTCCTTTTATAATAGAAAGAGACCTCAGGCAGAAGCAGACTCAGGCAGAGCAGCCATCTGCCTCTATCAGTAGGGGTGAGGGGACAGCGAGAGAGCAGCATCAACAGGCAATAAACACTGCTGATTGTTTTTGCCAGGAGCCGTAGATCAAGACCACACAGCTCGGGAGCCAGGGACATCTGCAGGACAGCATACAGAGAAAAAAGCACTAACTATGGCAGAAAGAGACAAAGTTAATGACATGCAGTAATGGCATCCTCTACAAGTAAGATAGAGGGGAAGGGAGGGGCGGTGGCCAGGGCATCATTAGCCCTAGCAGCCTGTACCAGTATAACTTAGTGTCACCTTAGGGTTATGTGAGCCAGCATGTGATATGGCCACATGCTGGTGGGAAGTAAATAAGTGGTTTTGCCTCTACCTGGATTAGATATCATACTGTGACACTGATGATATGGTGTGCCCTCTAATATCTGTTTCCTGTTGTTCTGCAGGGATGGTGTTGGTACGTACGGAGTTAGGCCAGTTGGTGATGGTTCCTCAGCAGGCTTTAGCTCAAGCCCAGGCTCAGGCTCAAGCCCAGGCCCAGAACAACATCGCTCCACGACCTGCGACCCCCACCACAGGGACATCCTTCAGAGTAACAACTCCACAGGTGAGGCTCTGCTACAGAACCTGCATGATCCCTGCCACCTGTAGTAACAGTGCTCCTATCAATCAGACACCGATCGTTATTGTTCTACATTCAGCTCAAATAAATCTATTGGTGGTCACTAAAAAAATGTATCGAAAGGGCTCAGTTTTGCCCCCCCCCCCCCCCCCCCCCCCTCCATTTTTATTATTAATGGAGCGGAGAGTAACAGATCTGGAAGTCAACTAAAGATAATTTATTTTGAGTTATTGAAGATTTATATCCAGGAGTGTGTACTGTGAAGCAGTGTAAGTGACTTATTGGGGTAACTTAAAGCTGGTTTACTTATTCATCCGGCAGCCTGTTTGGGAACAGGCTAAGCTCTGAGACAAGGGGCTGCCTCCTGAAATATAAAACATGCTTTAATAGAGAGAGTTTCTTCCTAACGTTTCCAACTCTGACCAGAGTCCAAGACCACTTTCACTGATCTTCATCTTATGAGAGATTTGTCATCAGAGGAAACTTGCTTATATAGCCTAAAAAAGATGGCCATTACTGTAAAGTTTTATTCTGTGGACTTATTTTTTTATGCTGCATTCACATCCACTGCCTCCTATAGTGCATGTGAGTGGCAGCACATCAGACTCACTAAACCGTAGCAAACAATGTCCGTGTATTTATATTCGTATCTGCATTTATCTTATAAAATCAATTAAAATCTCTGGACAACTTCAATAATTTTCTCGCAGTATTCAGTGTGGATGGCAGAAAGTGAACATGGACCTTTGCAATAACTTCACCGACTGGTTTGAATGGCTTTTCTATTTGTTCTTTATTAGGTGCAAAAACGATTGGAAACAGCCAGTGTTTCTTTCTCATGTACCTCTTGAAAACACCTAAAATGCACTCATTTAACAAAATACACGATCGTAAATTGTTCGATTTACACATGAACTGGCCGTGATATTGATCATAGTGTTTACTTGGGCATTCCAGTAGTCTAAAACAAATATGTTGTCTTTCCTTCCTACTTTGCCTGCAGCAGCTGCTTGTTAGAAATATACTGATCGGTCACTTAAAGATAGCCTGGATGTGATGAACCTACTTTTGCAGTACAAAAGACGCAACATAACAGTATGCCCCATTGAAACGGGTGACACCAGCCAAATAATACTGCATACAGTGTAGTTATGGCACAGCTACCATCGGGTATTATATGCTTATTTCTAGGGGTTTTCTTTTGTTGTTCTTTGCTTGCTTGCTTGTTTGTTTTTTTTCCCAGAATACCTGTGGCCCTGTAACTAATGCGTCAGAGCCTGGTGGTTTGGGAAAATATGGGAAAATATGCTTAGATTTAATTACCTCAGTATCATTTAGATTCAAGTGTTTTTCTCATTTAACTTTAATTGAACTTAATGGTGCAGTGCGTAACAAAATCAAAAATTAAAACTGTGTTTCTGATGGTGTTTAATCACTTTACTAAAATAACTCTTATATTTTTATTCTCTTAGAATGAGCCATTTATATCAATTTGCTGTGGATCCACATGCATGGCAGCTGCCAAATTTGTGCCACCATTTATACTACTAATATAATATAATATAATATAATATAATATAATATAATATAATATAATATAATATAATATACTATAATATAAGATAATATAATACTCAAAAGGAACCAAAATCAGTTGCC
>JAOXYM010000001.1:29614925-29640978 GCA_028567055.1 Leptatherina wallacei
GTTGACCCAGTATGGATAGTTAGTGGAATGTAAGATTTATGACAGGATTTCTTGTTTAAGACTCTGCCTGATGGTCTTGTTGATACAGACAAAAACATTTGAGGTATTACTGGTATAATACCTTTTGCTCTGATTTTTGGTCTCCCAAAAGAACTAAAAGTAAAAATGAGCTCTTTAGCTGCAAAATGCCTCATTACTTTCTCCAAGTTTCCAATGGATTTTTAAAATTATAATTCTATCCATGTATTTATTTGCTAAGCACTTTATATGTGGTGTTTGAGTCTTTTTACGTTAAATCTGTGGAAGAAATGTGATTTGAAGCAAAACATTAAATCTATGAACAAAATAAAAGTTGTCAAAATTGTCTATTTATGCAGATCTTTTCCCTGCTTTGCAAGAATATATTATGTACGCGTGATGACGCTAGTTTAATACCTGTGCTAACTTTACCATGCACCTGAAATAAATCTTGAAAGGAAGAAAATGCAGCCAAATATCTATCTTGGTGTGTTTGATGCGTAGTGTCCACTACAGTGGACACCTATTTAAAGGCTAGTATATGCGTGGTTGCGGATGGTATATTTGAAAATTAGCCACTTCAGTGGACATTAGTAAGTCATCCTATACACTGCCACTTACTGTAGAATAAACAAATATATCAAAAGGTTCATACACATACATGTAATTACCAAGTTTTCCTCAGTGATAAGCAGAAACGATACAGTTATGTATCTATAGAATAGTCACATTATACAAGTATGACAAGGAATGACTTTATCATATTTCTTTGGAATAGGTTAAAATAAATAAACTAAATAAAAAGGGAAATGGAATTAAAAATAAAGAAAAGCATCACTGTACATGTCTGTAGAAGTAAAATATTCTATGTGGAAAAAATGTGGCACCGTCTTTTTAATAATTCATGCATCAGGGGGGTAATGAGTGAAACATCCAGGTCTGTAGCTTTGGATGTGAAGGCATAATAATATTGCTAATAACTCCACTGTCTTTACTTTTGTAATCAGATTAGTTCCATGATTACAATTATTCTACCCACGCAAATATTAAATTTCCACATCAAAATGGAAAATCCCCATAATAATCCATTTAATTTTATTTTCTGCAGGAATCTGTTTGACCTTTTGCACCTGTTAGATTCTTTCTGAGCATGGTGGCTTTGTTTTTTCCAACGATCCCCCTGTAAAAACTATCCGCTGTTTGCTCTGAAGAAAGCAATTCGGTTGCCTTTATGAGATCACAATGACACATTAGAGGGCATAAATAATTACTGAAGTTACCGCTGTTGTTCCAGGAGTTTCCCAGAGCACCTCTTTCAGTTGGGAGACAATATTGAGATACATTTGTTTTGTAAAGTTAGATAACAGAATGCAGTTTATTACATTTGTTTGTCCAATTTGAATCTGACTGAAAGCTGAATTCATGTTGTTAAAGCTGATTGTTGAGATAAAGCAGAAAGTACCTGCTCCAGAGTGGAGAGGGCTAAATGTACTTTATGTTAGGAAAAATCTTGGAACAGCCAGGAGATTAATATCAGCGAAACAAAGAATGTGGTGAGAGAAAAAAACATCTCACAATCTGAAAAAAGAGAAAAGGAAAGGAGAGCACTGTTTTGTAAGTTGTTTCAATCAGTGTGGAGAAGTGGAGTAGCGTGCAACGGCACTCTGTTATTGCAACATATACTGTGTATTACCCTCAAATACTATTATAGCCACTAAGTACGGTCCACATGTAACACATACATTTGCATGGCATCACAGCTTGAATGCATCAGAAAATGTGGCATCATTGTAAATTTAGAAAGCAGTCTCACTCCTTCATGTTGAGTGGTCTGCTGTGCAAAAACATAGCAGTTGACCAAATAACCATTACTTTGAAGTAAGTCTCAAGTTTAAGAACCATCCGATACTCTGTTTTCTAAAGTTTTCAGCTTAGCTGGAACTAACAGTTCTTATTACATGTTATGAAGTGAGGCTGGAGGGAAATCTATGAACCATATTTCTTATCCATGCAAATGATGACATATTTCAATCTGAGCCAAGGGAATGAAGCAACCAAGAGCCTTGTTGCTAATGTGGCAGAAGACACAAACCAGACTGAGAGTGTAAGTTAAACTGTGCGTGTTATCAGAAAATTTTACAGCCTTAAATGCATGTCATGCCTGTAATCTTTATTATCCTTTTAATAGAAGCTATACACAATCTATTAAAGCTGTGGAGATCATTAGTCTGCTCTTTTTCTAGGTGAAGAACAATGATTAGTATCAGTGCAAGCTTAAAAAAACGTGTTTTTTCTCCGTGGCTGAGTCTCTTAAACTTTTTCTGAAATATTAATGTCCCTGAAAGATTGTATTTTTAAGGAGAAGAAGCCTATTAGCGTTTTTCTCTGACCTTGTGACATTGCCACATGTATTGCCACTGTAATTATGAGGCTAACAGGGCTTCCTCCATCCATTTCAAAGCTTGAGCGGGTGAGGAGTGTATGTATTGTTCAGCTGATTTAAATAATTGGTGTGGTTTACTTAAAAGGGTGCCAGAGAGAAAATTATGTTAATGGAATAATTCAAAAGGAAGTTGGAAGCAGATAGTAACTCTACCAAAGTCTGTCCTCCTCTCTTTTGTTATGACTTCAGATGAGTTTCGCTCCCAGGAAACTACATTATCCTTCTGCGAAAAGAGATGGTCAGCGTCGTTTACACACTCAAAGGGGCTTAACTAGTAAAACTGCTCTGGAATTCGCACCAAGACTGTGAAACAAATGAACTCTTCTGTCTGATGAATCCTCTCTCTGGGAATTAATTGCTCATACTGATTCAGACAGTTCTGTGTGGATACATGTGTGTACGTACTGTATAGTAGGTGTGGATGTTTGTATGAGTGGAAGTCCTGAAAGAAAGCTGGCATCTTTGTTCATGTGTATTTGGGAATTCTTGAGCGTTTGCTTGCAGGCAGTTTCTGTCAGTAACCATGATTTCCAGCTTATTTTGTGGTTGTTTTTCACAAACACTGACAATGAACACTTGTAATCTTTTATCTTCGTAAATAAATACAGATAGTGGATCACATGATCTGTACTTCTGTTGATGGAGTTGAGGAACAGCATTTTATTTATTAGTGAGTAATCAGTGATTAGCCATGATAAATTAAAAACTCTAAACCTGTTTTATAAACAATTTGCATCTAATTAATGCTAATGATGTAATGTAAAAGCTGTATAGAGTCCTAAACAAATGTTTCTATAAATATCCTTCACAGCAAAGAAGTTTGGAGTGACCGAGGTCCCCATGGAGGCAGTCACATTCATCTCACATGCCGCACAATCACGACTTCGGACTGTGGTAGAAAAAGTTTCTATTATTGCGCAGCACCGACTGGACTCCTGTAAGGTACGAAAAATTCACTTATACACACACACGCTTGCACGCATACGGTGCATGCATCCACAAATATTAACTGTGTCCTGAACTCATAGTTTCAGTAATGCAGACAACCAGTGCATGCTTCCGTCGATACATTGGCTCTGTTATACCAGTGTGCTCCAGAGGAACCAGCTGTCACATAGCTAACTGCATCATCTAAAGTCACAAAGTTGCATTCTTACTAAGACACATTAAAATATTTAAGATTCGTTCTTTGGCTCAGAATAAATAAATTCATGAAAAAACTTTTTACCATTTATATTTTCATAAATAATCTCTGCCATGAGTGCCATAAGACTCCACTCTCCTTCAAATTTGTTTTAGGATGTGGGATATCTATAAACTGCTTTCATTCCATTTATTGATGTCACAGTCTTCTACACTGTGGAGAAATGCAGGTAAAAATGTTGACGATGACACTCAAGTTTTAAGAGATGAACCAGTGAGCTGTGGCCTTTTTAAAAAAATTATTTGATAGTTTATTGTCCGCCAGCTGAAACACACCCGATTCAGCCTTTCTGCATGTATTGGCTGAAACATGGCTGTATTTGCCAGCTTTTTTTGTTCAGACATGCTTAGTTTTGGATGTAAACGACGGCAGTGAATCACCTCGCACAAAGATTTATAAGTGTCTCTGCATGACTCATTTTAATACTCACCTCCTCAAATTTTGAACTTTTAAGAACAATGAGGCCAGGCACAAAAATCAGTTTTCACATGTTCAGGTGCCAACTTATCACTTATTATTTTTTAGTAAATCCGACAAAAACATTTTGACCTGAAAACAGAGTTTGTGCCATCCACCATGGATAGAAAATCTGTGCCCTGTTAGCTAATATGTAGCAGACTCAGACCAAACAGGGATCTCACTTTGTATTCAGATCTCAGGCTACATCACCAAGCCATGAATTAATCACAAAAAAACAAACAAACCCCAAAACATTTTGATCTGAAAAGAAATCATGTAAAATTACAGTTTCAAGTTTTGGGATAATGTAATGTAGCATCAAATGTTCATCGTGGCTTTTTACAGCCATGTTATGACACTGACAGAGAACTGTGGTGTGTGCATCATATTTGCCATTCGGGCATGATTGGCCTGTACAATCAGGTAAACTATCCTGCAGCATGTTAGAGTTTTCTTCCCATGCTGTCATCATAATTTACTGAGCAGTAAAAGTGTAAGAGAGGTGGTAGAATAAAGGACTCTTGTCTGCTTCTCGCTAATTTAAAAGAAATCTTTTACTCTATCTGGGTTCACTGCCAAACACCGCTGCCTCTTTGCTGTCTGCGTTGTGTGTGTGAGATCGACACAGAGTTGAGGCTGAAGATGTACAGGAAACATTCAACATCATGTATTTCTATTCATCATTGATTCGGTTTATCCCCTGTAAAATAAATGAAAAAACCTAAACAAACAAACCTAAATAAACAAACTGAGTATTTTTTCCCTCTCAAATTTATGACCTTATGAAATGGAATAATGTTGTATTTTTTTACTTATAATTTTCAGATATTTTTCTTGCCAATTAAAGAAGTTATTTTCCTGTCAATGACTTTAATCTCATATACTCTCTATTTTCTATGTATATAACCCCTCACTCTGGTTTAATACATTTTGTTCTTATCTTGTCAGGTGTCAAATACAATAATTTTCCAAGTATTCTTCTTAAAATTCATGATTCATCTCTCACACTGCACAAAAGCATGACATCTATTTTGTCCAGCTCTGCGTTAGTATGATTAGCTGGTATATCAAGTAAGTTTTAAAAGTATTTGTTTGAGTCCAGACTACTTCCAGATTGGCATGCCTACTGTGATGCACCCGTCTGTTTTTACATTACTGTTTTTTAAGCTTGAAGTTCAACAGTTTGTTGATTTCTTGGTTCTTTGAAACCAGACTTTGGATACATGTTATTATGTGGCAGAGTGGGGTTTTTCACAAATTGCAAGGTTGGCGATCCCCTGAAAGGGTTGGTGATCTCTTTTAGTGAGAAGACACTTTGCCTATACTTGGAAAAACAAAATCAGTTTGAAGGCCTTTGTATTGGCTTCACTTTCTAGACCCAGAGGCTCTATCCATCTTTTACATCCAGCCTGTGGTTTTTCATGGGAAAGCCAAACCACTGTATGGAAGAGTGCAGGACAGAGAAAGCTCAATGTTGTCAAACCACAGTCCTGCACAGAGCTGCCTCTGTACCAGTTCAGATAAAAGAACAACTCCATCCTAGGTGTTTTATAAAGGTAATGAATGCAACACCATTGACTAATCAAGTTTTAAAAAATGGCAATTTTTAAATTGTATATGCATATATAGTAAATAACAAAATATTAAGCAATACTACTGTATGTACTAATATAAGTTGTAGTAATCAGAGACATTAACTGCCAAACTTTTCTGCAGGCTCATGGTCATTGGTGTTCACTGAATACTACGAATAAACAAAGCTGCTGTGTAAACAAACAAAAAAAGCACTTTTTCTGCTGCTTTTGTTGTACATATTTTTGTAAGAGTCTAAAACTGACGGGAGAAGAATAATATAATTAGCAATAAAATAAAAAAAGAACAGGTGCTGAGTTAGTTTTTTTTTTCTTTGAGCAGAGATGAGCCAACTTTCTTTCTCCAGCTTTGCAGTTTGAATGAAACACAGTGTGATGTTGTGATGGTATGTTTCCGTCTGCAGTTTTCTCACACATGATCGATAACATCTCAGCATACATAGTCAGATTGTGCCACATATGTTCGCATTTCTAATAAAAAATAACAAAAGTAAGTACGTTTCTCTGTAAACTTGTCTTGTGTCTGAGCGGCATACTGTGCCAGACTTTTTTGTTGGACAAGAATCACTCAATATTTCAATCAAATTCAAACAGTAGAGTGACTTTATCCAGGTTTTGCACTCATACGTGGCTGCATAAACATGTATAACTCCCACGCGAGAACGCGAGTGCACCAATAATATAAACATATAAAAGTTAATATGAGGCGTCTTTTAATGCCCTCAAGTTGTTACAGAACACAAGAGCTGCAAGTTTTCAGTCAGTCAGTCAAAACCTTAGGTAGGAAAGAGCATCTACACACCTGCACACTTTTCTCATTAGTGGTGACTTTACCTCCCGTAGTCCATGAATGTAACTATATAACCACATTTAATTGGTCTACATTAAAGCACAATCCAGCTCCACAACAAGGCTAAATCATTGCAGTGTTATGAGAACTGGGGGGGAACTTTGAAAATGTTTTTTTCCTTGATGCCAAGACGGGAGGATGAGGAGGAGATAGGACGAGCATTGCCACAGCTGTCCCCTTCTTGTTTAGCGCCGCTTCTTTCCGTTCGTTCTTCTCCTTTCTTGTGGTTTTCTAAATGAGGTGTGTTCGAGAGAGGCACGAAGCTCTGTGAAGCCACTCTGTTGACATCAGCGGAAAAAAAAAAGAAAGAGAGAGAGAAAGAGAGAAAAAATGGAAACACAAAGCGGCCTTAAAGAGCAGCCGGGCTTCGGCAGGAGCTACAGCAAGAGTGCAGGCTCAGCGCTGCAACAAAGAGGAGGGAGGCTGGATGAGAGAGACAGAAAAGGGGGGGATGGAGGGGGGGGGGATGCTGGTGAAGAGCCTTCTCTGATGTGTCTTTGTGCTCTGTGCCACTCAGCCTCTCATGCACTCATGGAAACACACACACAGACAGATGGAAGACGTGGAGAGATTGATATAGAAATCAAGATGAGAACATCGATGCATCAAAGGCATACAGTCACACACACAAACATAAGAAACAAGCAATTATCCTATTAACTTTTGATGACCTACAAAAGTTGTTTTTACATTTGCCTTTCCATTTCCCACATGGGAGGTGATGCGGCAAAGAGAAGCAATGTCTGTAAATAGAAAAAAGTTATTGTGTGCACATGTGTGCAGAGCAGTGGCGTCTAACTCGAGCTATGTCTTAGATTTGGGTTCTTTGTTAAACCATTTGTGTGCTGAATGTCATTTGATGTGTATAAGCATCAAATGTATGAGTTTATTGATTGCAATCATTCATTTGAACTATAAATTATAAATGACAGTGGCTTTCTACTGTGATTCTTTTGTAAAGAAGCTAAACAAATGAATTTAACAGCATTGAGGTCATCTGCCACCACACCGTTGTTCAGTGTGTAGAAGAAAGTTAACACCTGATTTGGAGAAAAAAGGTTTGGAAATTTGCAAAAGAAGACTTATTTTTCATAGTTTCAAATCATAATTGATGGTTTTCTACAAATGAAATAGATATGAAGTATCCACAGCTTCACAAAGCTTGACAGCAAGTTTCAGTCCATTTTTAAACTACATGAACTACAGTCGTAAACAAAATGATTCATACCCTTCCATTAAAGAAAAGACAAAATTCTTAATAGTAACTCAAATAATTGGAGACTGATAAAAATAATAATAAATATAAATTTGCTAAATTATAATTTAGTAAAATAAGACATTGTTTTTTCATTTAATTGAGCTGAAAAAATAATAAAAAACAAACAAACAATAAAGTCCTTGACCAATGAGAGCTTGGCTGATGAACAGTGGGCCAAAATACCTGTCGACAGGTGCAAAAGTCTGATTGAGAGTTACAGAAATCAACTGATTGCCTCAAAGGATTGCTCAACAAAATATTAGCTTATGAGTGACGTAGCATATGTTAATTTCTCATATTTTTTGCTCGTTTATTAGAAATATTTCTATTGAACCACAATTCAATAACAATGTCATGATTTTTTATCAAATTTTAATATATTAGTACTTTTGTCAGTTTCAATTTATTTCAGTGACAGCTGATTTTTCTCCTTCTTTAATGGAAGGGTAGGAATAATTTTGTTTACGACTGTAAATGGTAAAAGACTCCAATTATCAAGTTTTCCCAACAAGCTCAGTAGCAAATAGCTGTTAGAGACAGTCACTAAGTACTAAGCAGGTGACACCAATAGAGGTCGAGGAAATCAGATCATTTCATAAAATATTCTAGCTGAACAGAAACAAAATTTCAAATGAGCGACAATATCTGTGTTTCCATAAACTGCCAATTATTAGTGCAAATAAATATAATTACGGACATTCAATGCAAAAAAGTGGTGAAACAATTTCCTACTTTACAAATGTTTTTGTTGTTGCAAAATGTTTTTGTAAAGCGCAAAGGCCAAAACATTCTAAGGTTTATTCACTTTTATAGTAAAGATGAGCTAATTTTCTCTAATTTAGTTTATGTAACTGTTAAATGTCTTTCCTGTAAAAGTTAAGGTAAGATCTGACTTTTACCTTCCCCTTATAGATGAAATTCATGTGTTCCAGCAGCAGCCGGAGATTGGCAGTCAGCAATTTCATAAAGAAAAACGTAATATGGAATTAAATTGAATGATTAAATTAAGACATTTTAAATATTCTCAGTACACGTTGGACACTTTATACATATACAGGGGTTCATATTTTCATACACAATGATCTGTTTGTGCACTACTCATATGGTGTGTGCATGTTCAGGAGGTTTTAAAAAAACTAACTTTTGCACGAAGATGGAAAGAACCACATCGTGGAGTTTTATGGAATTTTCTGGCAGAAAGTTCATTAAGGGTAAAATGTTTATGTAATCTATAGTTCTCATTTACTATGTCAATAAACTCTCTGTAACATGTGACAAAGGCGGATGCAGAACAAGTTAAAAGTTTGGACACATTTCCCATTGAAATGAATGGGAAAAATGTGTCTAAACTTTTGATTGGTAGTTTAATTACTCATTTTTGAGAGACAGAAATGTTTTGTCTGTGATTGATGTATTTGTCAAATTCATTATATATGATATACAAAATCTCTCTTCAGGACTGTAAATCTGGAACCTTTTGGTTATTGTGACTGATATTCTGTTGTCATTGTTCCTCTGATTTGGACATATTCTGTCAGTTCTGTATACGGAGGCGTTCCTTAACACATTTCAGATCGATAGTCCAAGCCTAGAAAACGGCCTCTGGACACGACTTGGAGCTTCCTTCTGTAACCCCCCCCCCCTCCGTCTCTTACTCAGGACGATGAGTGCTACGAGCAGAATGCAGACGTCCGCTCGCAACTTCGCTTCTTCGAGCAGCTCGAGAGAATGGAGAAGCAGAGGAAGGACGAACAGGAGAGAGAAATCCTTTTAAAAGCAGCTAAAGTAAGTTCATGTCTCCTCACCATCCCGCTATGTGTGGGTTTATGGGAAAGTTACTCTGTCCCCTTTTCATCAGTGTGCGTTTGTGCACAGGTGTGTGTGTGGATGTTGCTCCAGTGCTGACAGATGAATTAGAGTGTGACACCAGTGGATGAGGTGACCTCCCAGGCTCCTGGCCCCGGGGCTCCTTTATCATGGCTCTTCCTGCCTGGACATACAATAACACGGAGCGTAGAGCCCGTACATTACGTACCCGTAACAAAACTCGCTTACACCATGCAGCTGAAATGCACATTTTTACTCATAACAGGCAAAACATCCCACATCACAGAGCCTGGCAACTAATGTTAAACAGAGCATCATACAAAAATAAAGCCAAGGAAATTATAAATAAAAAGTTTAAACTCAGTGCTAAGAAAGTTATGCTTTTTTCTGAACTTTTTAACTAAATAGTATTTCAATTAACAGCAGAGATAGATGCCCACGTTTACCTCTACAAGCAGATATCATGGGTAAAACACTCAGCTGGTTGCAGAGTTACTTGTAGAAACTGCATTACATCTACACAACAACTACAACCCTTCAGTACCAAACATGGTCCAGAGTAATATATACAATTTCAAATGTTGCACAACACAGAGGAATAAGAGCTGGAATAAAAACAGTTTTTTCAAAACGGTGAAAATCGAAACAATTATTAATTGTTTTACAGAGTAGGTGTGAGGATAAATAAAAGTCAGTGAAAAAAGCCTGCACACTGACTCCAAGCAAAATGTTTTTTTTCCCCAGGAATATTTTTCAGTCCCAGTTGAAGCCACCGATGGTCAAAAATTGTATTTGACCTGTGGCTTGGAGTCGATGTGCAGGCGTAACTCTCTAAAACAGAACTGTGCTGTTAATCATTTAGGCTTTTACTCGATTTATTTTTCTTTATCTATTCTATTCATGAAAAAAGATGTTTTACTTTAATTTAAAATTAGTTTACAGTATAATTTAATCACAATTTGTAACATTAAGTATTTAAAATCAAGCATTTAAGTGCTTAAGTTCTTATTTATGTGTTACAAGACATATCATGAGGAAATTCAGTGAGCATCACTATGATAGAGAAACTCTTCTTTGATTCTGTAGACCCTTACGATATCAGAAAGGAGAGATTAGACAACTTGTATATTCTACTTAGAAGAACAAATCCTTACAACTTGCTGATTTGGACCTTTTGCAGATGATTTGAAGAACCAATGAAATGAGAAGCCAAGAGAACCTGTGGCTTGGTCAAGTGATTTGATCCGTGCAATTCTAAAGCCCTTTTTACATACACTAATCAAAAATACTGCTAGCACCCACTAACATGTGGCTCCTGAGTGGATTAGGAAAGTGTTAAATTGGCATTGAACCCAATGTCAAATGACTCACCGTCAGTTTTGATAAGATCTTGCTCAATTTGGCTTCAATGGGAGTACAACATCCGGGTGTACATGCTACTTGTCGCAGAGGATGCCGCGGTTGGGGCAACAAAGTTTTTTTTAAACCTATCATGAAGACAAGCTTGTTGTTTGTTCCACACTGTGGGGCTGACATCCACAGCCCAGTCAAAAGTAGTAAACTAATCTGATTATCTCTGAGAGTCAGACCCCCTCCTGGGTCTCCTCACGTCGCCAGCATTCGAATAAACAAAATAACACATAAACAGACTGCAGAGCCGACTTCCAACTGTCTTCCAGAACGTTAAATCTGCGCCTCTTTAGGCAGCTCTTCAGAGCAGAAGGGGGATTGTAGAACATAAACTCTGTCCCAATTCAGGGTCTGTACCTGTCAAAGGCTACATTTGTGGCACATTGAATGCTGTACTATTTTGAAGTCTCTTTCCAATGCATTTTTCTTTTCCCTGTCTGAGAAGGAGGCCCTGGGTGGATCTCTCCTGACATGCATATCCCAACCATAATTGCATGGATTTGACAGTCTGATGACAAACCTGCTATTAAGTGGAATGGATGAAGCTTTTATCAGCTTTTTCAACAGGTGTACTCATAAAAAAAAAAAAGATGTAATAACCTGCTTTTGGTGTAAAGGCCATTAATATTGTTGAAAATGATAGAAAGTGAATGAACCTTGCACATAACCTTGTGTAATTTAGCTTCCTTTTCTTGAGAATCACTCATTAGTTCGAACATGTTGGGCTGAATTGTCCCAATATCACAAGTGTTTAACAAAGCTTAGCTCTCAGAGTAAACAGGGCAGCCGGCAAGCAGAGAGGTATGCAGGGCAAGATTAACATGTTCACAGATCCCCTCTCACTGAACAAGGAAAGCCTGACAAAGGTCAGAAGTCTTATTGTTAATTACAAAAAATAAGCAACATGTAATTTTAAGAAACATGGATGAGTCAAACTGCTGGATTTGGACTTTAAAACTGCTTATTTTCAATGAGTTTTTCAATAGCTCGGACACATGTCCAGTGTCCTGATCTGTGCTCTCTGCTTGAAAAGACATTTTTCACTCAGTAAAAAGAAAAGGAAATAAAAAGGTCTTAAAATTGAGAGAGATTACCATCCAAAAAGGGTAAGAAGAGATAGAGAGAAAGTTTTGCAAATGAAAATGCCCCGCAGTGCAACATTAGCAGAAAGCTAGGTTAATTTAATTAATTTTGATGGAGTCAATGTCCCACAGTAAAGATTCTCATTGCAGCACACCTCACTGTCTTAATTGCATTATTAAGGCTCCAGTCCCACCATGCAGGATATTAGAAAATCCTCTAGTTGATGAAAACTGGCCACCAAACCGCATAACCTCCTACTAGAAGCATCCAGACAGTTTTTAATGGTCAGTTGTGAAATTAGACTTTGCCTCAGCGGAAAACACACTCTTAAATATGTTGTTTTAAACAGAGTGCTGCAGCTTTCAGACCCCTTTGTCAGCGTCCAGTTCTACATAGTTAAACACTCTAATCATTTTGGTTTTAATTTAGCAGAGCTCACTGTATTAACAGGATTAGTGACAAACTTTTGCAGACGTAGCTGTTGGAGGAGCTTCAGGGCTGTTTGGATTGTATGAGCCTCGTTGAGGAAAGTTTGACTTCACCCCAGAGCCATTTTTGTGGCTTTTTGGCTCTTGTTGCCATGGTGTTTCAGCTCAAAGCGTTTGGTAAGCAGATCTTTGCCTAATGATCTGACAATATGCTGCACAAGTAGTGGCTGATAATCCACCAGTGGCTTTCCTGATGTCTAATTGTGTTTCCTATATCTTTGTCATCCAAGTATTCTATGAGGCCAAACAAAGTTATCACATCTGTTTTATTAGTGTACTGGCTTTGATCTCAGCAGGCAATATAACAAGCTGAGGACATGGGGCAAAAATCCATCCTATAGCACTTAAACACTAAACTGACTGTTAGAAAATGACTTCAATTTGGTTTTGATTTTTCTTACTTCCACTTATCAGCTTTAAATGTCATGTTTTTCCTCAGTTCACTAAGATATAAAAGGGCTTGTTTTGGTTTATATCATTTTATTCAACAATCATTCTAGAGAAATCTACTACTGGACCTGTTAAAACTCTCAATGCTCCATAATGTTATGCTGTCGCTAGGTATATGCGGAAGGCCATATTAACTTTTTGTTAACTTGCAATTTCATAAAAGAGGTTTAAACTGGGTCTTAAAATTGATGATCCCTGGCTGGATTTAAACGGCATTAAATACTTATTGCAAATAAACAAATAAAAAGAAGTTTTTCTCTCTACTGAAAGAGTTTGCTGACAGATTATACTTTCATTCAACAGCATAGAATCCACAGTTTTATAGTTTTCATAAGTCAGCATACAAATAGACAAAACTTGCTGAGTCGATCACAAATTGCAACGTCATACATGAAAAAAGATCCTACACAACTGTACATTTAGTACTACAGATTGATGACATACTGTACACAACAGTGTTATTTAAGCACACTACACTCCATTACGCCTAACCCAACAAAGCTTGTCAGCATCCACAGAAGCACCGGGTCCTCGTCTCCCCTTCTCCTCTTCTCTCTGCTGTAAGTGGGAAAACCAGGGCAGCTGACAGAAGAGATGTAGAGCACGCCAGTGGCACCGCTGGCCTTTGTAAACAGTCCATCTGTACGTTCCCCTCCCACTCCTCCGCCCCACTGCCACCCACCTCCCTGCTTGCCTCTCTCGTGCTTGAGCGCCCGCTAATTTGACCCCTTGCATTAGAAATAATCCCTTCCACCCTCGTTCCTCCTCCCTTCTTCACAACAAGCCATTTAAAATTATGACTCAAGACTTGAGGGATGCTCCGGCCGACTGGAGGGCAAACACATTAGTCTTAGTTGAGATACAGACCAGTACGTGAACTGCCTGATATATTTAAAGCCAATTAGCAGGAAGGCATAGCAGCTCTCTGTCCATACGACAGAGAAGATGAGGGGAAGAAGAGAGAAAGAGTAGAGAGGAGGGAATGTGGAGATCCAACGCCTGCTCTGATTGATTAGTGTCCAAGATGTGTAGCAAAATATACTCAACATTTTGCATTTATAGTGTTAAAGAAAGGCATTGAAGTACATTCAGGACCAATGGCAAAAAAAGCAACTGAATATTTATCCAAATTAGAAATCAGACATACTAAAAAAGGTATGTTTACACATAAATGCTTAGGATGGTCAGATTATTGTTAGAGGAAATTAAAATAACACAGGGAATATCTGTATTCACAAACAACACTGAGTGTGTGTGCTGTACCATAATCTGCCTGTGTTGCCTGCAGTGGTCATCTGTACATGAGCATTTGGCTGTGTGGTGAAGAATTCCCAGGGACAAGTACATCCACCCAGATCATAGCTGCTGATTAAAATAGAAGTGCTGTGTTGTTACGCCAGGGACACACAGATAGCCACACCGGCACACGGTGACACAGACAGCCTCGGCCACCGACAGTCACCAACATCCTCTCCCCTCTCTCTCTCTCTCTCTCTCTCTCTCTCTGTGTGTGTGTGTGTTTATGTGTGTGCTGGCTCGTGCAGAATTTTTAATAACCTCTTTTGATTAGAACCCCCCTCCAGCAGCTTATTTAGGGCTGGATTTGGAGCAGGTTTAAAGGCCACTGCCCCCCGGGGGGGTGCTTCATTGCACTTCTCTGAATTCAGATACAATGTCCTTGACACCTCTGTATCCTGTTCCCATTTTGCACTATTTTTTGCTGCAGCAGCAACAGATGAGTAGCTAAGTGGGGGGTGGGCTACTTAAACCAGCTGTTAACCTGTGTCCCCCCCACCCCACCCACACCCCCTCCTTCTCCCCTCCACCCCTCTTTTACTCCACAGAGTCGCTCCAGGCAAGAGGACCCAGAGCAAGCTCGACTGAAACAGAAAGCTAAGGAGGTAAGCTGCTGCGGAGATCATTACCCTTGACATTTCCCAGACTCCAGCACATTAATTTTTCATGCCTCACTACATATGTAATGCCATTTAAAGTCGGACTTAAAAAAAGTTTGAGGAATTATTCGCGTCGATTGATGCCAATGTGTGCAAAATGATTCTCTGCGCACCAAAGACACCCTCCACTTCCTCCATCACTCTGCTTTTTTCCGCCTTTTCTTTATATATTCAGCCTCTTAATCTTGCAGTATGGATTTGGATTAAGTACTTTTCATTGAGTCCTGCCTTTTCTATTATAAAAGAAGGATTATTAGCGGAAAAGTAGGCATCTTGCACATTTGTGTTCATTTGATGATGTCACATAATAGAAAAAATATTTTCAAGCCTTTATAAAGCAAGAGCATATTATTGCTTAAAAGAAAAGAAGGTAGATTTTCTTTCTGTTACTGTTTATGAATTAGTCCAAATGCAAAAATACACACCGCAGTTCAGTAAAAAACATACGTTGCCAACGTACCAATTCATGCTTTCCATTAGCTTCTTCTGCTAGAGAGGTGTAAATAAGAGTTATTTCTTTTTTGTTTCCAAGTAGACCAACTCACAACACTCATACAAGTGCTAAAAACTGGGATGTGATAAATCAACTGGTATAGGCTCCTCTTTTTGGGCGGTGTCATATCGTCTCTATTTCAACTACAAGTTTTGTGTCGAGTGAAATCCCAGCGGAGCTCTGAAAGTAGACCACACATCTTTTCGCGGGTGGTTAATGTTGTTTACGCAAACAAAATTGTTCTTTCAAAGCACAAGTTTGCTTTTTTTTGGGCGAGTGTGTGTTTACACCAGAATAACTTCTAAGTGTTTTCAGTCCCTGGCTCGCTAACAAGGATCAAGAGGAGTGGGATTGTGTGGCGCTTCTTTAGAGTTGTGTGAGTAGGCAGGGGGAGAAAACACTCACCTGTTGTTGTTGATGCACAATTTAGGAAGCAGACGTGGTTTCTTCTAAGTTGCAAACTGTTTGAAAAAAAAAAATCTTTTTATTCATCCAGGGAAAGTTAACTGAGTATGCACTTTTCTCACTTACTCTCTAATTTGTTCTCTCAGCTCTGCACATTTGCACCTGATAGCTCACTTTTTAATGCTCTCACATTACTGTTTGGCCATTGTATTTAATTTTTATGCTGTTCTTCACCGATGTTGCGTTGAACTCGTGACCTTCGAGTGACAAGTTGGCTTGACTTGCTGCACTTCGAGCTGCCGGCAGCACTCTTGTATTTTTCTCTACATCTGTTCTGACCATTTCTTTCTAGCAACGGCGGCCCTGCTGCAGTGTGGAACATTCACATTGGATCTCAGCATACACATAAGCCCCACAAATGCAAATGAAGCAGCGTAATAGGCAGAGCGATAGGTCCGCCCCAGGGCCCATGTGATCAAAGTGGATCTCCTCCCTGTTAAGTGGCAGTCCGCTCGTCATCTGGATAGGGCCAGATTAATGCCTCGTGAGGAGATGCCCCGTGCATGTGTGCACACTTTCATTTTCATCTGGAATTTTAAGAAGCTGCTTTGGAAATGGTTACTTTAAGTAATGCCCTCACCACCGCCACCCCCACACTTGCACACAAACACATACATGCACAGCCTCCCCCATTTTCACCACCTCCTCCTCTACCCTCCCTCACCTCTTTCTCTTTTGCTTAATGGCCGTCGTTTCTCAGCCCCCCCGTGCCGCTCCGGTTTTCATCACCTGACTGGCTCAAGGGGACAGAGCTGGCTGTTTGTGTCACTGCAGAGTCTGTCGGCAGCTCACACATCTGCGCAAATTTCATCAGGATAATGAGCCCGAGCTGCTCTTCCAGGCGACGGGCAGAGGAGGCAGCTTTTCTTTTAGCCCCTACTGCTTGGTCACACACAGGCACACACATTCACACAAAGAAAGCACCGCCGTCAAACAATCATCAATTTGGAAGGATGGAATTACAGCGTGTTATATACTTGAACCAAGTGTCTGCGTGTAAATTGAGCCGCCACATGATTGGATTTTAAAAAGGCGAGTAAAGTGCGCTGTGTCGCTGTTCCAAACGTAAGTCTAGTCTGAGGGCTGAGCTGTGATGGTGCGAGCGGTAAGACTCGAGTTGATTTTCAAGTCAATTTCAGTTTTACTGCCCAGAGTCACAAATTTTCCTCAGCGTTTTCAAACCTGTGCGACGTGTAACGCCTGCGTTCTTTGACCCTCGAATTAAATGATTAAGGAGAAACAACACAAAAAAAATTGAGGAACTACAGGAAAATTAGGAAATACCCTGACGGTGCCTGTAGATCATCATCTTGGCAGGTGAATGTGTTCCCACCAGTGTCAGAGAACAGGTCAGAAAAGCCAGACAGAAGAAATGAGCAAAGTTTTGAATTGAACGAGGGTGTGAGCTGCTCTGGTGAGGAAAGAAACTGTTGGAGAGATCAGCAGCCACGACTGAAAAAGCTCTGTCACCTCTACCCTTTAGTCTGAATCTAGGAACATCCAAGTGTAATTGATTCACAGAGCTCTGTACTCTGTTTTTAAAATGAAGCTATGGAGCTGTGCCTTGGAGACTCTGGAAAATAAATAATCAAATTTTAAACTGGATGCTGTAATGGACTGGAAGCCAGTGTAGAGAGGCCAGTAAGGTGTAATGTAGGAAGGCATGCTGTTTTGTACAGCATGGAGACAATGAAGTGACAATTGATCAACACCTATGTACAAAAAATGTCAATAATTTAAATGATTGGAGCTAATAAAAGCATAAATTACTCTCTCGAAGTCAGGGATGTAGGCCTTCACCTCACCGAGGAGTCTTAATTGAAAAAAAGCTAGTCTTGACTACTGAGCAAATCTATTAAATATCTGTTAATTTTTTTAAAAGTGGGGCGATATCCTCCATGGGTTTTGTGTCACAGTCACTGCATTAACTACTGATTATGCTCATAACTCAGTGGGTCAAATGAGTGGTCAAACTACTGTAACTAACTCCCCAACATGGACCTGCACTTTCACCTCACTATTTATCTTTGCCGTCAGACTTTTCCTTCATCCTCTACCCCAGGACTATCGCAGTTAGAAAACTTCTCCTGTGGTGCCACCATTAGGCCAAAACCTATTTTAGTACCTAACAGGCAGATTGATGCGACATTGAACGAGTCAGTGCTCCTTAGGAAATGAACCCTTTCCATTTTTGGATGATTCAGCTTGACATTTTGTTCTTACATTCTTCGTTCTTACATTTGCAGTTACTTCTACTTCCTTTTGGGCCAAGCTTCAGAACTTAACCGCCCCACGAGAACAGTGAAATCATCATCAGTTCTCTGTTCAATAGTTTCTACCAGAGGTTATGAAAAATATGCTTGGCTTCAGGTGAGTCTGGCAGGGCTGTAGGATTTTAATTTCGCATACCGATGCAGCCATGCCTCCGAGTGTGTTTGTAAATTTTAGTGGAAAGCTAAAACACAATCCTGTGACCAGCAGCGCAGACTGGTCACATTGTTGCTGCAGAGGTTTTGCGTGAGAGATCGGCAGAGCGGTCTGTTTCCTCCATTCACCACCATTTGGCCAAAAGGTCAGATGGGCTATTTCAGAAATGCCCCCAGTGAAAATCAATGGGCAAATCGTGGAGCTCAGTTCCTGTTTGTTATTGTTGTTGGTGCGTCTCGCTGCGTTCTGTCTTTTCCATCACTGAGGTGGGGGGGGGCAAGCAGAGCCTAAGCACTGAGAGCAAAAAAAAGAGAGAGGGACGAAGACAGAGGGGTGGAGAGAAAATAAGTCTGTTGGGTTGAAGGAGGGGGTTGGTTGAGAGATAGAGAGATAGAGAGGGAGTTAAGGCCAGTAGAGATACATCACAGTGTCAGACACACAGACAAACTGCAGCCACAGATTCATCATTGCAGCCGCGTCTGCAGGCGCAACTGGACACAGGAACAGGGGGAATGGAGAGAGGACAGGAGAAGAGGGATGAAGGAAGAGGGAAAAGACAAATTGGCTTCTACAGATGGCCAAAATCAGGCCAAAAGCACCTGTTAGAGTCCGTTCAGCTCCCAAAGCAAACAATCTCATGGCAAGAACACTGAGATTTCCACAATATGGCACAACTCATGTGATCTATTTGTCACAGAGTTCTCATTCAAGTGGCAGATTTTACAATAATAGTTGCATAAATACAAACTTCCGGATTCTTCTGCTATGCAGCTTACAGGTGCAACAGCTGCTGCCAGCGGTCACTTTGGGAAATGTAATAATCATCGCCACACACCCTGACTCACTGCCACTGTTTTTAGCAGATTACTGTCATGTAAAGACATTTATTTATGTTAACTTATCCAAAGGAAAATAGGACACAAAGTCAAGCTTCACTGATTTTTGAAATACATTTTCAGGATTTTATGCCTCTATCAGATAGCTGACAGTAGTGAGCAAGACAGATGCGGGTAGAGTGATGAGGAGTAGCATGCATCAGTTGCCCTCGGCTGGACAAGATCCATGGAAGTTCAGTGGGCTCTTGGCCAGCGCCTTAACCTTTGAATCACGATGGGGCTCTTTTAGGATTCTTTATAACTCTGATTTAATGTTACAGAGAAAGATATGGCAGGACGGCAGATGCACAGGAGGAGAGTAACACTACAGGAAGTAACCCGATGCACCCAGATTCTCAGCAGCACTCTGTAGTGCTAACGTAACAGTAGCCCTTTTCACACAGAGATCAGACACCCTGCTTTAGCCAGTCGCCTACACACTGACCGGAAAGATGTGGTGTATGGCTGTACCAGTGTGTGCTATCGAATTGTGTAATCAGAGGAGCCATGACAACAGTATCTGTGTCTTGGCATGTCCTTCCAAACACACCTGTAGCTCCGTGACTACACTCAACTCGGAGTTGCAAGACTTTGCATCCCCGTATGTGTACCTTACAAACAGAATGGGAGGGGTGCAGCTGTTTTGCCTCGAGCAGGCTGTGTTTAAAAGATTAGGGTGTTGTCAAAAAGCAAAGTTCAACCAAGCTTACCAGGAAATGCAAAGGTTAAAAAATGGTTAACACGGCCCAGTGATGGTCGAAACACTGACGGACTTTTAGATGATGTGGGAGGGAGCATGAGGGAGTACATGGTCCTCTCCTCTCTTCTTCTTCCCTTTCCATTCCTCCACATTACCATGCCCTTGCAGCAATACTCGTCTTCTAGCTTAGAGTGTTTCCAGAAGAATTGTGTGAAACTGAGAGCTCTCCAAAGGGAATCTCAAAGTTAGAATAATTTTCCTCAAATATTTTTTCTTCTTCAGGCATTGAGAGACTTTTTTTCCCTTTTTTTTGCCTGTTTGACATGGCAGCATTGCTTGAAATCTCTTGAACCTCTACCAAATTATTTCTGCCCTACCTCAACTTTGAACCTTGAGTTGCTCCAATTAAAACCCTCCAGCTATCCGTCCTCCCTCACTGTGTAAACATATATGTTAGAATATATGAATTTAATTAGACTAATGTTCATGTGACATATGAAACCCCCCCCCCCTTTTTTTTAATTGAGCAATATGCTCTGCCTCATTGTCCACACAATAAAGAACATTGTATATTTGTTCAGCCAGCATGCAGGCTAAACAAATATAACCAGGCTTTAACTCAAATATACATGTTTGGATTGGCCTGGCATCCTCCACAGGTGAGCAGGTCACAGAGAGACCAAAAATCCACCCACATTGAAGGTCCCATCAGCCAAAACCTCGCACTTCTCCAGAGAGGAGAGACTCTTGTGTGTCAGAGGACAATGTAGCAGCCCCGTAGTTTTTATTAGGGCTGGTTGTATCTGCGAGTTCATAGGCTCTCATCCTCTGGCTCTCCACAAACTGCTTTGCTCAAAAAAAGGCGCCTTTCCACCCGTTAGGTAGGCCCGAGGGCAAAAGCCTGCTACCATCCTCCACGTTCTCTCCCTCTCTGTGCTGACTTTCAAAGAGAATTCCTGCTGTTCTGTGTGTCCCAATTCATAGTTATTATGTTCTTGTCTTCTGGCCTCACAAATACACAATGCATTCATTTCAATGGAGTTGCAGCAACTCATAAGATAGATGAGCATATGCTTTTCTTTTCTTTCTTTTTTTATAATGGCAAATTTGATGTTAGATTTATGTAATTGCAGCATTTTATTTGATATAATTTTAACCTGATTTCAGTTATGTTTTCAGAAAATCATAAGAGAGGATGATGTTGATGTTAATTATCACATGAGAAAGGTTTGCTTTGTAGGTCCTCAAGATATGCAGGCTACTACACAGTAAGCTGTAACCCTATTTTTATTTGTTGCTTTGTTGTCTGAAGTCTAAACTTCAGTTTTTTTCCTAACCTCAAGACAAATTACATGAAAAAAAAAAATAGAAGTAGGCTTTAAAAGTACCTTTGGTGTTCCTGTGTGTTTTCGAATATTACAAAGTGCTGTAATGAGAAGGAAAACAACAAAAAAAAAAAGAAAGATTTTCTTTTTGCCTCAGAGGGAGATAGCGACTCGTCTACTTGCTGTACAAGCCTGTAGGTTCACTTTTCTCTTTGTGCGCTGGAGAACTCCTTGGGACTCGAGCGACAGGGGAATTGGGTGTGCAGAGCTATGCTGGTGGCGAGGTGCCAGCCTCCTGTGCCTGGGATATAAGTGCGAGGGAGGCAGGACATGTTTCAATTAGGCAGCAAACTTTGCATGCAGAGGTATATAGAGGAGAGAAGAAGCTGTCGTCCCCCTTCTGACCTCTCCCAAAAATACACTCCTCTGAACCACAGTGCCCCTCCTTTTCTCTGCTTTTGAATTTGAATTCGAAGGTGTCATTTTTGTGGAATTCGTGTGGGAAGGACAGTGGCGGGGGCCTTTGTGAGGTGATGCAAAGTGTGCCAGCTCGGCCTGCATGTTTCCATTAGATTGTCATGTTGGCTAATTAGAGAGCGGCAGCATGATTCACCTTGTTAATTAGGAGGACTTGCACACCATGTGCCTGGGGGCGGTGTGGTGAAGAAGAGCCCAGCCTCAGAGCCCGCTAGTCGCCGGCTGCCTGTGAAGATTCCCCCTTCTCATCTACCTTCCTTTCACTTCTTCTTCTTCTTCTTTTTTTTTTTTTTGATTTGGAAATGAATAAATCATTGAGATCGTCCTCTCTCGGAGTGAGAATATCTGAGTTCTCATCTTTTACTGGATGCAAATTAGGTGTGATCAATAGAAGGTGACGAGCGGCGAATCTAAATGTAAAAAAAAAAACGTGAGACAGAGAGAGAAGACTGCTAGACGAAGCATAGAATGAGACAAAGCGAGAACATTTAAAGTAGGAAATTTTCCCTTAGATAAGCAGTATTTTTAATGATCACCACTCTTCCCCTACCGCTCTGGTGTAACACCATCAGAATCTGCTTAACACCCATTTCTGACTCCTTCATTAAATTCTTTTTCCATGTCAAAAACCTGTAATGCAAATGTTATTATTTACAGAGATTAGACTTACTCCCAAGTAAAGGCATTAACTCTGTTAGACACATTCAATTTATTCATATATTTCACTCAGTGTCCTTTTGTACAGTTAAATTCCTGCAAATAAGTTGCAGATGAAGAAAAACCGCAGGGTCATGATAGTGACACTCACATAATGACCTCAGCTCCAGGGACGACTGAGGGCTCTAAATAATTGGTCTTGGGCCCTGGAAGCACTTTTGACATTCTCGGCTTCAGAGGAAATGGAACAGGCTGTGCCAAGACTGCTAGCTCATGCATTTAGTTTGAATTCATCTCCATAGGTAAAATAATATAATCACAGACAGATTCCCCAGAATATTTGATATAATGATTTATGTGCTAAAATTAAATGATGCAACAGAGTTTTAAAGCTTATTTTATGTCTCTATAACACACACTAAACCTCAAGTGGTGCATGGAATTTGTATTCTTCAAAAGATGTGTATCAGTGCAGCAGTACAAACCAATTGTTTTAAGTGCTGCCTCTGATGAGTGTTAGTATTAACAGTAAAAAACAACACAATGTGCCAGATTTATGCATCTGATTCCACTGTGTGATACAGTGGAGCTTTACATAAACTCCGACTCCCCACAGCAACATTATTTACAGGAACACTACCATGCATAATAATAGAGTTTGAGTGATGAAGTCATGCGCGACTGTCCAGTTGTAACGCATAGAATTGCCTGTGTTAGCAGGTCGGGGCTCAACTCGTCCTTTTGTAGCACACAAGTGCAGATGGAGCGGGGAAATCTGATTGGTTACTGCAAATAGCCCCCCTCCTCTCCCTGCAGCAAATTAACTGCCAGGCACTTCACATGAAGAAATGCCTCAAGATGCAACTCACAGATGTTCACGTAATGTCAGCCATGTGGGTGTCAGGTGAAAGAGATGCATGGATTACAGACGTACATAAAACACATACATAACATGTCAAGACACACTCCTGTTAGGCAGCAGGCAGCTTCCAACAAAGGATCATGCAGAAATGCACTAATTCAATACTGGAGTTTTAAAATACAAACTCAGTTTTGGCATTCATGTCTGTAGAAGAAAATTTATAGTGCATGTCCTACAGACTCACACACCCAACCTTAGTCAGAATATTCAGTGTCATGTGTGTATCATCAACATGTGCAATTCTTTTGGTCTTTGCATGAGTTAAATGTTTTTGAATACTGAATAAATGCTTAAATGCTAGCTGCTCTGTAAATCTCAATGCATGCTAACAGTGGTAATAGCTACTCTCTGATGCCTAGCAGGTATAATGTTTACCATGTGTGCAGGCAGGCCAACATTTCACGATTAGCCCAGAATAAGTACTGCTTGAGCTGAAATGGATTGTTATTAGCTCTGCAGGTATTGTTTCGAGCTAATTGAAATTGGAGCACAGTATGAAAAGCAGTTTAAGTTATAGCAGTAAAGGGCAGCATGACTTCATGACAGATTTAATTTTTGAGGCCTTTAAAACGAATTACTAAACCATAGATATTAGGTTTTCAAAGGATTCTTATATTCTATAATAGCATCAGCATCTGTGCAGAATTTCATGGAAATGAGCCATGCTTCTGTTGGACTTACTTTGTGTTTACTATTCATCTTTTTAATAGCAGGTAAAGGGACTGAGTGGCTTATAGTCCAGACAGTATCTAGCTAACACAGTTTGTTATCAGGTCACCACATACAACAGCGTGACAAAAATCACTGACTGCCTTCTGACATTGATGCTGCCTTATGTGTTAGTGGCATGTTGATATCTGTGCTACTGGACCTACGTGCTGTTCCTGCCAATATATTAGAGCCCCACACAGTTTTTAGGTTCCTGCCCCCCCCCTCAGATAATGCCTGTTTTATCTTCCAAGACTTTGTCTTACACTGAAGACACAATACTGTTATTACTGGTGTTAATTTAACACTGTGTAGCGGTTTATGCTGCCCAAAGCTGCAGAGTTAGCTGCGTTTCAAACAACCATTAGATACAGTCGTACTTAAGAGAGGCTGTGCTTTTAGGAAGAACAGAAGACAAAATGGTCTGGTAGCAGTATTTTAATACATTCACAACTCAGTGTTTTGCAGGAACGTCTGTTATCATGCTCTTTGTCATCATGCTTTTTGGAAATGAATGTGGCTGTAGACTATCTTCAGAGAATGATCCTGAATTAAATGTTGATTCTAAAATGAACTGGCTAAAGAGTATTCACCCTATTAGACTGCTTCTTTATAAGATTCCCTGCAACTGTGCAAATCTGCTACCAGGTACTAAATCTTCTTGGAATGTATGAAACAGAAACTGCATGACACAAGCAGATGTCAGCAGTCACTTGGCAGTTTTCCATGCAGTCACTGCACTTCGAAGTACTTTGCATACGTATGTTTCCCAAAGAGGGTCCCTTCAATCTTTGACCAAATCAAGTTTTGGTGCAGTGCACTTAAAATCAATGAAACGGTCAGTTATTCAGTCTTGCTTCTTCATTGCCAGCTGACACACTCAAATAAGTGACAGTAGCATTGCGAACGTTGTAAAATTAAAAAGATATTTCTCATGGATAGAATTTAAAATGTACACACTTTGAATAAAAGCATATGTCATGTCTGTATACTTTGAAGCACCCTCTTGTCTCATCTTTATCCAGAAATGTTCACGGGAAGGGTATGAGACAGATCAATTCAAAACATACAGTCTGGCTTACATACTGTGGTCTTTGCAGGGCAAACACCCTTTTAACTTCCTTCACAGCCCCAAAGCTGCCTGTGACGTCAAGCCGAGCATGTTCTGCTCCACCAAGGACATCTGTCTGTAAGCGTCTGGAGGGCCGCGAGCAGCCCCTCAGGCCATAAGCAAGAGGGAGTGGAGAGAAAGCCTTTGTTAAAAAACAGCAGAGATGGAGAACGGCAGGTTGGCCATCATGGCTCCTACAGCTCCTCCTCCTCCTCCTCTTCACTCCAAGCGTATCAGAATGCTCTGAGGTTCTTGCCACACTTTGGGCATTTTTGCATCATAAGGGAACATACTGCTCTTTCTTGTTATTTCTTGTTTTGCTCTTGAAAGACACTTTTACAGATTTATTTCGGGCACAGACCTCAAAGTTAGGCGTGTAAATAAATCAAGATGAGGGAAACAGGTGACTTAAAAAACCAACAGCAAGACAGAGAAGAGGATCCATGGATTTTTACACATCAGCTGTACATATTTCATTTTAGATGTTTGCTTTACTAGTTTTTCTTTTTTAAATGAGATTTGAATATTATTAACAAAATCTCATTGCAGGCCTAATTCTTATTTTAATCTCATTTTGAGGAATCTTCTGCAGGATATACAGTAACTCAGAGACACAGCCTGAATATTACAGTTTTATGTGATGAGGTTCATTGCTAGAAAAACACGCTGACACTTGACATCCACACTGTTCTAATTGTTTGTTGATATTGTCATCACCTGACGCACACCTAACAAGATGTAAGAAAGATTTGTGTCTGTAATTGTCTGTTAGAGATTTGTGCAAGGCAAGGCAAGTTTATTTGTATAGCACATTTCATGTACAGGACAATTCAAGGTGCTTTACATACAAACATTA
>JAOXYM010000001.1:29659627-29705135 GCA_028567055.1 Leptatherina wallacei
CAGAACCAGCCTTCTTGATCAGTTTGCTGAGTCTCTTACAGTCTCTGGTTCTGATGCTGCTGCCCCAGCAGATGGCTACAAAGCTGACATATGTGCTAAGCATTGCGTGCATAAGCAAATGCTAACATTATCTTAATGCTTTCAGTGTTAGCAAGCTAACATGCTGACGGTGAAAGCTCTAGCTTCCGATGTTCGGTAGATGATTATAGATTTTACCATTTTGTTTTAACCTGTTAGCATGCTAACATAGCTAACTAGCAAGTAAATAATAGCAAAAAAAGTATTAGACCTTGAAAAATATAGTCAATAGTCGTTGAGACAACATAGCTGCAACAAACTAACTGATTGAGCTGCTCCAATGATTTGTAAAAAAAACTTTAAAAAACTTTTTTTTTTAAAAAAGCTTTCTCCTTCTACATTATCGTGGATAATTATTGTGGATAATCTCTGAATAGCTGGACTCCATATGTCTGAGAACAGTTGTGTGGCCTCCTCTTGGCTCTGTCAGACTCAAGCACCCTGATCTTCCAGAGAATTCAATGAAAACTCTTTTTGGCTCATGTGGAAGTATTAGACCACATCCTTGCCTTTCTGAACCCCAACTGAGAATAATCAGAAATGATCAAATAGCCTACATGTCTCTGCTTTTGATGAGTTGCTTTACAGTTTGGCCTTATCGTCCACTTATTCCAGTTATCTACAGCTATTTTAGCTACATGAAGACTAGAAAGAAGCTGAAAACAATCTAAAAGAATATACATTCAACCAATGATTTTACATAAATATAACACATAGTCTTTGCCACCCTTCTTTTCAGATTGATTCCTAGAAACGACTTTACATTTATACATATGCATTAATATCCACAGTAATATTAACACTGTAATCTTCTTATTTAGATAAGAAGTGTCTATATATCCATATTCATGCTAAAGTAGTGATTCCCCACATTTTTGCCTGTAAAACTTTGCCCTGAAATAATGGTTAAATATACAGTTTTGACAACAAAGTTGAGCCTGAGGCACTTAACAGATACTCATCTTAAAGAAATTAATTACCTCCCTTGTTAATCTTGATATAATTAAATTTCTGAAGAATGAAATTTGCTGCATTTTCCCCCCTCTGCCTCACTGCTATGGAGGCGTAGTAATAATGGCTGGTTCTCTAGCTAGCCTGCTGGCCAGGGACGTGGGGACAGCCCAACATTGTGGGCCCCATGCTGTACTAAGCCGCACTGTGCAAACCCACTCTCATCCTACGCCTTCACTTCCTCATAGGGGATAAGCAGAGAAGATGCCTCGATCGCTGCTTTGCCGTTCTGTAACTGCTTGTATTTCCTCCATCCTGGAGGAGACAGAAACTCGCCCCCCAGTCTTTGATTCTTAACGTGTGGCAATGTTATCAAACGGTTTGAGAATTTTGGAACGAAAGAGCTGCTAATGAAGTTGTCAACATGGAGCCTCTGAAACTTACAAGGTGGGGCCCTGGAGAGACCAGAGAGTTCTTTCTGTTATGGCTCACTTAAGAATCTCCCGTAACTTTGTGTGACTTACTGCTGTTATTTATAGGACCTCCTGTGACACTGGTGCATTTAACCCTGATTGCCTTGTGTGGCAGTACATGGAAGCGTTTCATTGTTGCTGTGTATTTTAAGTTGGCTTTCCTTTGACTTGAAGTTTTCTGTCAGCTTCATTGTCAGCTGTCAAGGTTTTGATCCTAGGGAAAGAAAGAAGAAAAAGCTGGAAAAGATCTTTCATTAGAAGCTGGTAGGGGGGCAGGGGAATGCCAAAGAGGGAGGAGGAGCGGTGGTAATATGTATGGAGTAGGCAAAATACTGTAGCAAGATGGCAGAAATGCCAACGTAGAGTAGTTTGAGTTTTTTGCAGAATCAGATTCAGGACTTTTCATCAGGCAAGTGTACATCCCGCATCCTGCAAGCAGCTCCTCAGTGTTTAAAACTCAGCCCTAAATAATTGAGCGCCATTTTTACATTCACTGTCTTGTATCTGAGCTCTACATTTTATTCTCTTGATTTTTGATCCTATTTATAAGATTTTATTGCCTTTTCAGTCTGCTTGATTCTCTGCTGCCACCATGCTACAGAAGTTGAAGGTGAAGGACCGTGTCTGTTTATCGGTGGATATTTCAACCAGAATTGTCTGTCCAACACTACTCATTGGATTAATCGAATAGTGGATTGGTGTAGTTTGAAATTCCCAGGAAGCCACAAAGAAAAACAAAACAACAATTTAGAGCTTGTGCATTAATTAAGTTGTAACAAGTGTGGTCTTGTAGGAATTCGCCATTATTATTGACTACATAGTTCAATACGTGGAAAAATTTCTTGGACTTTTTTGCTCTTTTGAGGTTAAACTGGGACGTGAGACTTTGTAGTTACTGTTAACTGGATCAGCAACCAGTGATAAACAAATCAAATAGTTGATATTTCCAACCCCAAAAAGCTACTTCTGTTAAATGCCTCTATAATTGGACTCTCAGAGTTTTTCATTACAGGCCCCAGAAGCTCCTTTTTTCTCTTAGTCTCCCACTGAGAAGGACCCTGTTTTAGCTCTCAGTCACACATAAGTTGCCCCATAACCTGGACCCACCACCAGCTACTTAACATGACAGAGATGGGCCATGTAAATGAATAATGCTCCACTTCTGTCTCTCATTTTGAGGATCATTTATTTCTTTTTTGTTTAAAAATTGTTGTGATACAGTTTCCTCTATTTTGTCTTATAACAGGAAAACAGAATATCTCAAATTAGCTTCAGAAAATAGTGAAAGAGAACAAACAAGGCGATCCATTAGTGAGGATGGGTTATTGGCTGACTTGCCTCTTCTCATGGCGGCCCATTAAAAGTGGTAATGTCTGCCTGCAGCAGTGCCTGGGGAAGAAGAAGGAGGCCATGGAAGGCATATTTCACATGCATCAGACACTGGAATTAAATAGACCAATGTTCCCTAAAAAGACTGAAGTACATCTCTTTCTGATGTGCGTCCCGGGCAAAAATTCATTGATCTTAGAATGTCCCTTGGCAATTATAAAATATTAAATCCAAGTCGCACTTTTCGGCTCAGCTTAATTTTTTTCCCCTCGCTTTTCCCTACTTTCCATTTGACCAATTTAGAAAAAAAAAGTTTGAAATGTATGGCCGTGAAAAAAAAGACACTGATAATAAAGACCGTGCCCACTTTTTAGATATCTTTTGTTATGTTTCTGTATTGTTTTTACAGAGCATCTCACATCATTAAACGAAACGAGGTCTCAGAAAAGCTGAGAGTGCTTGAAACAAGTTTTGTTACACCATCAGAGCCGTGTTAACCAGGACTACAAAACTGAAGCACACAGGGGGATTGATGTTGATGTGACATCTTTATTTCTGAGCGCAAGGTCTTCTGAGCTGCTGATGCCTGTTTCAGCACTCTGGGGATGACAAATATTTGTCAGCTGCTTTCCATTAGGTCTTATGGCCCCGGTGCTTGCCTCCCTGGCCCCCTTGTCCCTCAGAGATTACAGAGGGGGTCTAACAGTTAATTGCTCAAATCATTAAATTTAACATATATCTCAATAAATATAATCAGCCAGCTGTTTGACAAGGTACACAGTTCATTAAGTCCCCTTGCTTGTTTGTCGTTTCCCTAATTAAGATTTAGAATCGATCATTGAGTGTGTAATGTACAGTGTAGCTCAGCTTGCACAGGGAGTCTCTCTGCTCAGACAAAAAAGGAATGGCATCCGCTTGCTAAAGCTTTACCATTTAGCACACTGACTGGAATGGGAATTAGACATCCTGTGCTAATTAGGGAGGCCAATTAACAATGAAATTCAGGCGTTTTCGACAAATAATCTCAGCAGTATTCAGACATCACCATACACGTGAATGTTATCACTTCTGAATGAGGAGAGGATAAAAGCTGCGGCTCCTGTGCTGCTTTACATGCCTGCCCGTTTAGCTGGAAATGTTGAACGCTGTCTTTGTTACTGTTGGCATGCAGTCTTGCCTATTGTCTCCCAAAATAGGTTAGACAAAGAACTGGCAACATCAGAGAATTTCAATGTTTCTGTGGCTCTCATTCCTAATTTGATTCATGATCACATGTATTTTTCAGACTGCATAAATTATGTATTTGGTGGACTAATGAACGTTGATAGAACTTTGAGGGAGTTATGAATAGTTGTATGTGGCCTCTATCACCCGAATCACTGTTCCGATTGCATGTCATGCCAGAGTTTCTGGTAGTTTTAAACAAGTTTTTAAGAACACACAAAATGAAAACATACCACCTACAGTAGGGCGGCTGCTTTGCTGTGCTGTCTGTGGATGCACTTATATTGAGGTGTGTGCTGTTATGCTTGTTTTCTGACTTGTGGACAAGCATAAAACACGCACCAGCTGTCTTTATTACCTGTTCGATCCATCCCAACTGCTTTGTTCCTGCAGTACATAGAAACACATTTACCCGCTCTTGCGTTGCCATTTTCTCTTCAGCTGGAATCTAATAGAAAGGCGCCATTACCCCATGGAAGGTAATGGCTCTGGGTGTACGCTGAAGCTGTTTGGATACCAGGCAGCGCCGGAGGTGTGTTTGCAGGGCGCCGATGGGCAACATCCTGCAGCTGCCCGCCTCAGGTGCATGAAGAATTGAGTACTTCCTTTTACAAGATGTGTAATTATTGTGGCAGACAAGGGTGTGGATTTAAACCAAGTCAATATGTAGATAAGCGCTCTACACACACACTTATACACACACAGCTGCTTGGAAAAGGATGCTGTTGTATGTGGTATATTAAAGCAGGTTGCCAAATTGCTGTGCAGGTAGTGAGAAAGCCTTGTGGGTCCATGGAAGAGGAATCTGATGGGAGGAATGAGGCCTCCAGGAAAGTGCCAGCAAACCTATAATGAGGAACTCCTTAACTGAATCTAAATTTCTCGATGCCGCCTGCCATTTTTACCCCCACAAACCGTCCAGATTGATAATGGATGGATTTTTAAAAGACTTTTAGTTTGACATTGAACAGCCAGTGTGCCATATTCTCTGTTTATAATCAAAACTAGTAGAAGTCATAGTATAAGTAGGGTATTTAGATTAATTTTGCATTAATATCATAAATGCCCAGACACTTACAATTGTTTCTGAATAGCTGTGAAAAATCTAAGCCTCGCATCCTTGCATCTTAGATGAAAAACAATGACACTGAGGCGGTCACAAAATGTTCAGAGACACTCTATTAGTCTTTTATTTTTGGGTCTTTCTGGGCCATCTATATAAAACATGAAACTCTACCCTTTCCCCCGAAGAGCAAGGATTTTAATCAGAACTGCTCTTCAGACAGCCGTTTTCCTGCCGCTTATACTTAACAGGCACCACATTAGGTGCACAGGGACCGGTGTCAGCGGCACTGGAACTGAGCCTGTGATGGCTAAATGATGTCAAAAAACGGCCCCATTAACGTCAATTTCAGATCAAGGGCCAATACATAGAGGGAACCTCTGCCATAAATGCGCTTTCTAATCTCCTCCGCCTGCATGTCTGCTGTGGCCCCGTGGTGCGTTCTTTTTCTTGTAAGTGAAATGTGTCACTGCTCATATGAGGATTTATGCGAAGACTGACAGCTCAGAATAGAGCGCATGTCTGCAGAGCAGTGGGATCCATCGTGCTGTCTTTTGGTGCCTTATCTCATCCTCAAGTCAGTGTCTGTTAGTGTGTGTGAGCTCAGTGCCGTACTATTTTGCCAGCCCACTCTTTTCCCTAATAAGGCCATTTGCAGGATGCGTTTTTCCTTATTGTGGTCATTTATGTTCAATTCCAGTCTGAACTGATAGGCTTTTGTTAACTGGTGGTTCCTAATTGAAGTGTTTCGCAAAGACATCAAAGAGTGGACCACAAGCCTCATTTGGCAACTTCTCCCAGCTATCCATCGGCTGCAAAACACCCCGGTGCCTTGATTATTAACTCCGTCACCACCCTCTCATTCAACTTGAATTAAAAATTAAAAACCAGCAGAAATGACAGTGCCACACCATTGAAAGTAAAGTGTATAAAACCAACAAGGGCTCATTAGCGAGTAGTTGTGAAGACAAGCATTCTGACTAGAGACTCATTACACTTTTCCTATTTTAACTCTAATTGGGTTCATTTTATATATGAAATGCCTTGAATATTTAATGTTGGAAAAGTTCTACTTCTGATACTTTATATAGTCAAAGATACTTGGCCTGTGTTAATTGTCCCGGTTATGAGGCAAGCAGTTGGCAGGATCTCGCCAACTCGTGTTCTCGCTTTAGATAACACCAGAGAGGAAAGACAGTGAGTGCGTTGCTTTGTGGATTATCAACTAAATCATGATTCACAGACAAATTTAAGTGATTTGTTAATCTGATCAAAAACAAAATTGTCTTTTTTGTTGATATGCTAGCTGCTGTCTAGTGGGCTGCTCTGACTGTAAACAATAGGGCTTTCCAACAGTTTTATAGATTATAATAGACAATATGTGAACAAAACGTTACTACCCTGCATTCATAAATGGTTGCCAGCTTAGGTTACAAAGACCCACCTATTAAAGCCTTTGTAGTATTTTACAAGTTGTTCAGCTAGCCAGGCTGAGCATTTTAATTAAACAGATTCAAAACAGTGTTTGGGTTTCTTCCTATGGCTGCCTTCACACAATCTTTTGTTTCTCGCAGGTTGAAAAGAAAGAGAGAGGGGGAAACAAAAGCAAGATTGTGTTTCCAGGCAGGAAAGTTTGAAGTTCTTTGTTTGGAAGCAAGGTTCCGGGTGCAGCACACTGTTTAGCTTGGTGACCCTGTGACTGTCTTCTGAGGAATTGTATGAGCAGCCCCGCAGAACTGTGCTCCAGGGTCGGCTTTCATCTTAGCAGTAACCTGTGGACTTTGAAACTCTGGGCGATGGAATTGCAGCTTTGTCAGTACACTACTAATTAGAAAATTCCTAACCCCGAGCAAGATGTTTTAATTATGTGTTGTGTCAACGAGTTTGCAGATTTAATCCACCGTTGATACACACTCAAGTGTGCAAACTGTGTCGCACATTGTGGTAGATCAAGTGGAATGGAGCAGGGGTTTTTATTTTCATCTTTCTCATCCCTGTGCAACCTTAAGCCTTTCCAGCACCCTCTTCGTTAAGAGCCGTCACATGCTTAAGTAGCCAAATTAGACGTGGAGTTAATGTGTTAACTCATGAAAAAGCTGGTCTGATTCGCCTTGGTTTGTAGGAGACTGAACAATGTGACAGTATTGTGCTGGGTGTGAGCTCTCTGTTGCAGTGAGTCAGTGTGAGGGAAGGCAGGAAGGGGTTAAACAGAAATTGAGCGGGGATGCTGGGGGCAGCAGTGCTGCAGAACATAGCAGTGTTCGTGCGAAGGCAAGTCATTTCCCGAAACACTGCAGACACATGGCCTGCGGCGCTCTAAAACCTTTGGAGACCAAAATGGCTTGCAGGAGTTAGAAGTAATAAGGTGTTTTTTTGCCTTCTTTCTCCTTGACTGAAATTCTGCACGGTTGCTATGCATTGCCATGGAGCTGTGGAGCTGTTTTTATGGTTTATGTGGGTATTAAGATACTCTACCACAGACCATTTTTGAGATTTGTTGTTGTTTAGTTGTGAAGCAAATGGAAGTTGTTTGTTTTGAAAGCAATTCTCCCAATCTTTGTTTTTTTTCCCCCTTTGCAATGATCACTCCCGTCCTTATATTGATGTATATATATTTCTGACATATGACCTTTGATATATATATAACCGTTCATGTTTCTTCTCTTAACATAATGTCCAATTGATAAAAGCATGTTTGAAGAAAAAAAGGATGTAGCAAATGTGCTTCTCTCACCTCCGTTTTTGAACCCATGTTGACAGTGCCAGCCTCCTGTTTAGGCTTTTCCACTAAAAAGATAGAAAACAAAGGCCATCTGTGTCAGCGTATGAACACAAAGCTGCCGTACTAGTCCATTCTGACCTCTGTGATTATCGGCGGACTGAACCAAAACCCCTTTTCATCCTTTCCCGTGGTTCTGTTAATCTTGGCTGCCTTGTCTGCTTCAAAGAGAGGCTTCGGCATATAATCTGGGTATGTGCATCTGTGAATTATTATTCTAATTCTTTATACGTTTATTAGAGCTGAATAAACTCCACATCAAATACATCACTCGGGCAATGTCAGAAAGCCCGGGGCAAATCAGCCGACATCTGTTAACTCTTTCAAAATGGCCTCATCCAGCATGTCTGTGGGCGTAGAGGAGCGAGAAAAAGGGAGAGGCGAGAAAGAGGGAGAGAGAGAAAGTCTCTGGTGCTGATTAATGGCGGCCGTAGGAGAGGCGTTTCAGGCCGAGTGTGGAGATGAAGCGGGGCTGCACTCCCACGGCTGGGCTACACAGTGTAAACACTGTGAAGGGACGAGGCAGCGTTCCTCGACTGAAATGCAGCATGGAGGAGAACATGTGGGAAAGCTTTGCTTCCTGGCACACAGTCAGTCAACCCAGGCAACCAGTCCTCCAGTCAGTAAATGAGTCAGTCAGGCAGGCTCGTAGCCAGCCATTCAAACAGCCACTACTTCACATAAGTCAGCAAACCTGCAGTCAGATATTATGGATGCTGGAGTGTCAGTCACTCATGTTGCCATAGAGAGAGGAGGTCCATCAGGACAACCTGCTGCCACTATGTTAAATGGTCTACTCACTAACTCTACTAAGCAAATACAACTAGAACAAATGCTGCCTTGCTTTCTACCAGGGTGGCCAGGATGAGATGGAAAGTTGATCAGTATTTGAACAGTGGCTGTTGTTAGTTTCCTTCCTGGTTTTAACTTTAAAAAAAGAAAAGAACACCACCTGGTTCGGCTTTTGCTTCACTCCTTTGTTTAGCTTGTCAACAGTCTGTCTCTGTTGTGCTATATATGTCCTCCTCGCCTGAAGCAGAGACATCAGAGTTTAAACGGATTTTTCAGCATCAAAGTAGTAACAACAATAGAGTAATGTTGCATCACGAGCGGCTTATCTGTTTCTCAAACCAACACGGGGCTAGTCTCCATCCTCAAACGCAAATGCTGAGCAATGCTTTCTCTCCAACGTTGCCGTTTTAGTTAACGCAGTGTGTTGGCTGGTTTGTTTTCACATACCAGTACATACAGCACACACTCCCTTGCCATGCAGCCCCTGCAACTTCTGCTGTAAGGAGCGGAGTGCTGAGACAGCAGGTTAGACTGCGTAGGGCCGAGGAGCTCTGTGTGCCTGGCAAAGTGGGCCATTAACCCACCGCCCTAAGGTGTGACCTGGGCCAAATCCAATATTGGCTCCGGCATCAAGGCACAGGTGCCACTCAGGGTTCAAAGCCACAGATCAGCAAGAAACCCCACCGCTGCTGCTGCCCCCCCTCCCTCTTCCTTGCTTAAACAATAAAGAAGTAAATGTAAATTCAGACTGTAGATGCTTAAAGGCACAGCTGCTGCCTATGCACTATTGGAGAGAAGGAGTCCTAAAAGGAAGGAAGAAAACTTGTTTCAGCTTTTTTAGGGATTAATTATAATTTTTATGGACCTCTAATTATCATAGACATAAATGAATGTCCAAACATGTCACCCAAGTCATTCCATTGAAATCTGCCCCCACTTTAACCCTGTGCTAATGGCTCTCACTCAGTTCTGCTGAAACTGAAAAGACTGATGAGATTAACCATATAACTCCAGACTTTTTAATTTTGGTGGATAGCCGATTTCTGTCATTTAAGTATGATTTTCATTTGTGCCAGATTCATAGTCATAATTTTACTTTAGGTTTAAAGAAAGAATTACAAATATGTCCATATTTTTTTCTGATTGCACTGATTTTGAATGGGTGAAAGCAATTTTGTTTGTTTTTATTCGTTTGTTATACAAACGTCAGCTACACGGATCACAAAAGGGTTTGCAGTTTCTGCATGAAGATAAAATGAAATAGTGTGCAGTAATGTGTCTGGTGCATTGGCATACCCTCATGTGTGTCAACAGCATGTTGTTTATCACAACAAGTGTTAAAGAAACCTTCATGCAGACCAGCTTTAAAACCTTTCCTCAGGTTCTATCCTCTGCTGTGTTTTTTTTCTCTCTCTGTGCACCCCACTCAAAATAAGTCAAACGTCTGAAGAGATGTATTGAAGTATCCCTGTGCATTCTGTACGACGGATATGTCATATGACATAAAGCCTCCGAGCACCCATCACAGATAAAATGACAGATGCTGTTTTTTGCCTCATGGATCTTTCTTGGCCACGCTGATTTTGAGACTTTTATTTTTGCTCAGCCCCTCTTTCTCTTTGCGACTCTGCTCTCCTGCTAATTCTCTCCTAACATTTTCTTTTCAAACAGCATGACTTTACAAACCTTGCAATTTTGTGTTTTATTCCATTTCAAACACGATTGCTGTGTAATTCCTGGCAACGAGGAGAGCGTGGTCGTTGATGTCTCACTTTCTGTTTTTATCTGACACCCAGCCATCTGCTTTGTTTAGCAGTGGTGTTCACACCGCCCATCTCCTCTTTGTCCTCCACATAATTTCTGGCATGCACTGGCAAGAGGATCGGTCTCCATAGATACTGACAACTACATCCCATGTTTGGGGTTGTTAGCACTCTTTATGCGGAGGATATGTAAAGCGAGAGGGAAGGGGTGATGCTGTGAGACCTCTCTTCCTGTATGTCCATCACTGGAGGATGTTCTTGTCCCTGAAGGGAATGAAGCATTCTGGACGCTGGAAAAACCTAAGGAGCAATATTTGGCTATATTTGCTGTCTTGTTCCTCCGTACCATCACCCACTGTGGTCACGACACCACCCCAGCACCGACTGCCAGCCTGTGGCTACCACTGCCCATCTGTCTAGGTGGATGAATGGCTTTGATTGGTAAAGTCTGTGGCCCTGTCGTCGATGTTACTCATGAGTGGCAGTAATTGGTATGGCAGCAGGCAGGCCCATCTTTCACTTGTGGTCAGCTATGATTGACCTGATTAGGCCTCGGTAGGTCCCCAGAGTGAGGGCTCTGGTGTGGCCCGGGGCATCAATGAGCTGGCTGTACTCGGTTGCCCCTCAACCAGCAGCCAAAGATGATATATAATGTTTGGGTAAGTTGGCAGGCAGAGTGGCCTGAGTTGCCTCACTCATCCAGCGACAAGGGGTCAGAGAGTGTACTGAGGTAAATTTGAGACAAGGCATCGTCATACAGTGTATACAAACCTGAGAATATGAGAAGGCTAGCGCTGGAGGGACTTTGGTTTGGCTCTTGCAAATTCAAACCCATCATATGTTTGCAATTAAGGAATGTCTGTACAGTGTGTTTACAGAGTGGTGCAATCAATGTAATTGTGAGAGGGTGTTCCTCACTGAGATGTCTGTCTTATTTCTCTCTGCCTGGGTTCAAGTGGGCACTTGGAGGATTTGTCTCCCAGTGTTTCTCATTTCCAAATGTAAATCCATCTCTTGATTTGTATCGGCCTCTGTATACACTCCCTTTTTCTTTTTTTTTAATCGTTCTCCTTTTTCCTGGATCAAACGCAAACAACAAGGGCTCCATTTCAGAGTGGGACGTCGCCTCAGATCTATGTCAGCAGCTTTGTTTATTTAGAGGGAAAATCTGTTCATATTCCAGGCAATGTAAAGAGCCATAAAACACACTTAATTTAAGATGATGGTTTCCCAGGCTGTAGGGAGTACGTCACCAATGTTTGTCTGTGCCTCAGTTTCTCTAGTTTAAAAATAAAAAATAAAACAAAAGGCTCAGCCTGCACCTAAAGATCTGGATGTTATTAGTGCATCTTTTTGATCAAATTTCTCCCCTGCAAGAGGGATTATTTTTCTTAATTGGAGGTGTATACATGCTTAGAGGCCACAACATTCCTTACTATTGATACTGTCAATGTGTTAAGCATTCAGCAACGATTACCTCACTTGGTGAATTGGAAAACATGTTTTTTTGGCTTCTTAATGCTCATATGTTTCACCACAGAAACTTATCTCTTTGACTGCAACACAGAAACAAAGATCTTCCTCTTCACATGATAAAAGTGAGGAGGAATTCCCAGAAATAGAAACTGTGAAATACATATATGCAAACAAAAGAATAGTGTTAGTGAAGCCCAAACAACAAACCAGCCTTTTAATGCGTCTGAAAAAGAGCACAATTGGGTGATTTTGTAGTTCACATACGAGGCACATGCAGGACAAAAGTCCATGTTATTATGTCTTTGGAAATAAAGTGGAGAGCATTTAGGTTCAACAGCATGGCCCTCAGAGATTGGGGGATTGAGTTTGTGGGGTCACCAGCAGTATTGATAACTGTGGCTGATTTAATCAACCATACTTGCCAGCTGGAAGCTAAAAACTGAAATGTTTCCCTCTGTTCTTCATTACCTCCAGGATTCCAACACACCTATAGAAAAGTATGGAAATTGGCTTCATGATTATATATAATGTCGACATTGAGATGCTAATATAGCATGTTTCCCATTCTCATAATCTTAATTTACCATTTTAGCAGCTGATAGTTTGCACTTTACCAAACCACAGTTGAAGTTGATGGGAATATTAGTGTTTTAAGAACCAAAGTACAGATGATTGTGCTGGTTAAAAGGTAAGTAAACCATTCACTAGCTAAACCGCTTTCTACAGAAGAGGGTTGTGGGGTGCTGGAGCCAATCACACATCAGTGGGCAAGAATCTGGTGGTCTGTCTATCACATAGTGACAACTACACACCACCCATCACTACAGAGACCAACTTCCAATCACCAGATAATCTAACACAAATATCTTTGAACAGTAGAAGCTTAATGTTAACAGATTTCACACTGTGAACCTGAGACGAAGAGAAAGATGGAAATAAAATGCTGGAAGTACTCAACCAATCCGAGCTGCAACCTGAATGCTCCAGGTTATTTGAAAATTACTACCTCCCTTTCTTCTGGGCCTTTTTCCCAGTGTGAAATATCTCCTGTCGAACGCTGATTAATTCCCGGTCCTCTGTAGGATCTGGGGTCTCCAAAAGCCCCCAGTTCCATGAAAAGGTTCTTGTGGTTATAATGCAGTTATTGCTTACCAATGCACCACCATGTAGTAACAAACCAATGTCATTTTGCCATTAGAAACTTTCACATTCGTCAGCAAATAAGATTTTTCTTGATAATGCAACTGGAAATACTCTTCTCTCTTAGCTCAACATTGTTTTTTGGTCCAACCCCTTTAGAGACTTTAATAGACAATGTTCTTTTGCCAACACCCGTACCTACCAGAGCCTTGGCTGTTTTATGTATGAAACCTGTATGTTGCTTGTCTGTAAGTAAAGCGTGATGGTGGGATCACTTTTATTCCACCCCATCTTTGCATACCATTGATCCAGTCTCTGCTATCCACAGTCAAGCTAACGATTTGATTTGTGACACTTTACTCTGATGCCATGTCTTTAAAGAGACAGTGTCTCTTATTAAGCAAGACTCTGTTGGAAACTGAGGCACAGCCACATGTCAAACATTTAAACAATGGCTATAAAAGTATTGAACGCTCATGAGTCAGTCAAATTCATGTTTAAATCACCTGAAATAGGCCACAGATAAAGGATGCAATTTAAGGAAATGCGACTCTTGGTACAAGGAAGCTAACAGTGGCGGTGCTACTATCCATTCATCCGTTGTCTATAGCAACTTATTCCAATGCAAGATTCACAATCCACCTCCACAATCCAATTCCAGCTACTATCAGGTGAGAGGCAAGTCTTCAATAAATGTTGATTTTATGTAACTTATTTTTTAATGTCTCTGAATCCTCAGACTTAGATGTTCATATGATCCCATATTTTGGGTGCCATTATACCATAGTGTGTACAGTAGTCTGAAAAAGAAAGTACATCCATTTCCATTTCTAAGGTTTAATGTACTAGGACATAGTAAAAAAAAAGATAGGTTAATACAACCTCGTATGAACAACAATACATGGCAAACACTGAAAAGAGAAAGAAAAGAAAAACCTGATCCAAAACCACCTTTCGCGGCAATGACTTGTCCTGATGATGCTGTTAGTCTGTCACATCTTCCCCCATTCCTCTTTACAGCATTGTATCAGCTCATTGAGGTTTGTAGACACACATTTATGCATAGTTCTCTTCAAGTGCCACCACAGCATTTCGGTTGGGTTGAAGTCTGGACTTGATTAGTGACACCTTGATTCTTCTTCTTTTTTGTTGTTTTTTTTGTAAATGTGCTGTTGTACTAGCATTGTTACGTGACCCAGTTTTGGGTCAAGTTGGACTCTAGAGTACTTTGGTGTACAGACGAGTTCATGGTCCACTCAGTGACTGTACAATGTGCAGGTCCTGTGGATGCAAAACAAGCCCAAATCATCAGCCCTCCACCACCGTGCTTTAGTATGAGGTGGTTGTGCTTATATTCTGTATTTGGTTTTCACCAGATGTGGTGTATTTCGACTTTGACCTCATTGGTCTAAGGGACATTGTTCTAGATGTCTTGCGTATTTTAAATGAATTTTTTTTCAGATGCACCTTTGTAAACCTAAGCTGTGCTGCCATGTTCTTTTTAAAGAGAGGAGGTTTTCTGTGCAAATCTTCTAGGCAAGTCCTACTTAGTCCGAGATGCAGCTCTTGGGTTTTTTAACATTTTCTCTGAACATTGCACAGTCTGACCTTGGGATAAACTTGCTGAGATAACCAGTTCTGGAAAGACTGGCTGTTCCCGTAAATGTTTCCTGCTTGTGAATGAACTTTCTCACTGTAGAATGACTGACGCTTCAAATTGTTTGGACTTAGTTTTTATTATTTGTATTTAACTTTGAGATCTGGTTAACCTTTTTTTTTAAAAAAATCCTAATTAAAAATTGAAAGAATGACTGCAGTTCAGGGATCCTGAATCCTGGTCTTCATGGGCCGGTGTCCTGCAGGTTTTAGAAGTTTACATGCAGCAGAACACTTGATTCATACTCAGACTTGTGCAGAGCTTGACACAAGTCTGCCGATTCCCTACTGATTTGAGTCAGGTGTGTTGCAGCAGGGAAATCTGCAGGACACGAGCCCTCGAGGACCAGGATTCAAGATCCCTGCTGTAGTTCATGAAATCTATGGAAAGTTTTGCAAAAATCCTTCACGCTCCATCTCATCTTCTGTGCACCTATTTCCTTTACTCCAGGTTTCCAGCAGCGCGGCGGGCTCCCCGGCCAGCTCCTCCGCCCCGTCCACCTCATCTCGCCAGTACACACGGCAGCGCATCACTCGCGTCAACCTCAGGGACTTAATATTCTTCATGGAGCAGGACAGAGAGACCGCCCACTCCCTCCTCCTTTACCGTGCTCTTCTCAAGTAGCCTCCGCTCTGCTCAGCGCCCACCTCAACCTCCTCCTCCGCCTCCTTCTTCCCAGCCACGTGCCTTCAGATCAGGTCTAATGTGTCAGCTCTGTGTCTACATATGTACTGTAGTGATGTTTGATGTAGCTTTTATTAAGAAGAGAGAGAGAGGGATTGAAAAAGTATAAAAATCAAACTGTTATTCCATGTGCTCTCTGTTTAGCTTCAAGGTGTGTAGATAGATCCTCAGTTTAAAGGCCATGTCGTGTTCATTGTGTTGGATTTGTCAGAGAAAGGATGTCTTTATGCCACAGGTCTTGATTCCAGACTTGTTCCACGGATGCTGGGTAGCTGGGAAGCTTCTCCCAACAGTTTGACATTGTTGGCGGAAGTTTCAAAAACTAAAATAAGGATTACATTTTGCTCAAGTAAATATGTTCACACCTTGATGCAGCCTCCACTATTCTCCTCAAACTGTTTGTTGAACTTACTATAGTTCAGTGAATGTAGTTTAGTTAAACTTGATCAATGAGACTTTACGGATTTCTTCACCGAAACTTAATCTTGAAACGGATTCCAAATAACAGCATCATCTTACATCTCCCTACTGTACGTGTAAATAGTTCTTTTTGAATTATTTTACAGCATGTATATTTTTTAATCACATGTAAGCTTTGTACGAAAAGGAGTGATTCATGTGTCAGTATAATGAGACGACCTGATGTTTTGTAAAATCATGTACTTTCAAAGAGTCAAGTTACGGCAGTTTTCTGTAGATTATTGTTATAAGGCAGATTTCCCCCTCACCCCCTCCGCAAAGGTCATTTAGCAAAACTGCAGCTGGTGTGTGACACTCTCTTCTGATTGGTCACCCTTGTTGACAAAGTCAGTATTTTTTGTTTAAACAGACATAATATGAACATTGTTTTTATAATTAGTCGTTTGGAGTTTGTGTCCTGCAGTATTGCAACCACACGCTGGTTTTAAAGGTAAGTTTTGTTCTTGTTCGAAGTGAGGAGAGTGAAAACAGACATTCCTTTATCTTCCAACCTTATTGTCCTATCTGTAAATCACTAATGGTTGAAATGAGGGAAAAAAAACAATTTGATTAGTCTATTGACTACAACTACCACCCAGAGTTTTATTATGACTGAATGACAAAGGTAATTCATGAAATGTTGTGGTGCACGGCACTTGTACTTTTTTTACCTAAAATTTAAGAAAAAAAAAAGGCTGTAAAGTTTTGTGGAAACTATAGAAAGAAGCAGCTCAATGATTCCCACCAAAACTAATTCCTCTTTCCCCCCCCCCATTTTGTTTCGAGTCTTTTTGTGTTTTTGTGTATCGTCTTGGGCTCTATTTCGCCTTATTATTATTTTTATTTTTATTTTTTTTCTAAAACAAATTTTTATAAATCCTTATTGTATTATGTAACATCATCCATCATGTTTTTTGTTTGTTTTATTTAACTAAATTTCTTGGCCTCTATGCAGCTTTTCTCTTCATATTGAAATTTATTTAAATATGGATGGCATTTGAAACAATTTTTGTGCATTGTATATTTTGACAGCACTTTTTTTTAATATCTATTTTACCCGACAACTGAAAGCTGTCGCTGTATTATAGCAAAAAAAGAAAAAGAATCTTTTACGATATTGCCAGTTTCTGTCAAAAGACACTTATTTTTCACAATTAATATATTTCTTTTTCTTTTTTGGAATTGGCTTTTATGCTTAACACATTTTCATAGATTTTATCTCCAAAAGACCATGTTTTAGAAACAAGCACAATAACTCTTACGGTTATTTCAAATGATTTTATTAATGATTTCTATGGTTTCTGGTGGCTTCACAGGAGGACATTTCTACTACTACTACTACTACTACTACTACTACTACAGCTTTTTAGCCAAAATATTAGGACAATATTCCTGATGTAAAAACAGATGGGGGAAGTAACATTTCAATGTGAGGATGATTTGTAAATATTGTTTACAAAACTATGTGTTTATTAGAACCACGTTATTTTTGGTAAACTCTTGTACATATCTTGAAAATTTCCTGTTTGTGTGAAAGAAACAAGACTTACGTATTTGTACCTATTTTGTAAAGGAATAAATAAGCTGTTTACTAAACTGAGTCAACGCTGACTTTGTCCAATTCTTCTTATGAAACCAGGAACATGTGTCAGAGGCAAGGATCCAAACATGAATTGTGTTTATATAAAAAAAAAAAAAGTTGTTAAGACAGTCTTGGGCACTAAAATATATTAAAGATCAGAATGTACTGGTATGCAAAATTGTTTATACTCTAACTAAAAGTAAGTACAGTTTGACACAACAAATGCTGAAATACCTGCTCATTTTGACTTTTGACAGGCATTTTGTCATTCTTCATCTTGTCTTCATTTCAGTTCTGACATTTTCACGTTTTTAAATTCATGATGCTCCAAATATTTTCAGTGACTGACAGATGTGGACTGCAGGCAGCCCATTTAAGCTCCTAAACTCTGTTACTTTGGATCTATGCTGTAATACTGCAGATTATAGTTTGGCCTGATTGAGCTGAAGCAAGGTATTCATTAATAAAATGATGTCACCTGAATGGTACAATGTTCGTTGATGTAAGAGTGCTGACAACAAGTGGATGATCCCTCTCCTCTACAACCAGGAAAACGCAGCTTCCATCATTTAAAAACTTAACTTTTCCATTCTGAGTCATCACGCTGCTGGAAAGCATCCCACTTTTTATCAATCCATCGTACACAAACCCAGAGAAGGTCTCTGTTTTTCTGTTGTGATCAATCTTTTGTTTTTCTGCAAGACATTTTTAACCAAAAGTCTTCTAATTCATCCTGTTTCATTTCAATTTCAACATGCTTGGTACAAACTAAGTCAAGCACTGCTGCTCAACTATGAGAAGTCCCCTTAGGTTTCTGCTGCTAATTAAGCAGAAGCGTTTTTGAAAAGACCAAACCATTTAACTCTGTGCAAAATATTGTGGTTTGAAAGCACATTGTTTTCTGTCAAGATCTCGACCTCAGCCTTTTTCTCTTCTGCAGCTTGAGCCTGGTGCTCCAGATTCAGCCCTGAACATAAACATTCAGGGCTTACACACATGGTTACAGCTTACAGTTTACTGCTGAGATTGATCGATAAAAGGACGCAAAGTTCATTATGAATGTAACGGCCATCTAAACATGGCTGGAGGTTTAAAGCTGGCATCTTCAGCAAAAAAAATCTTATCTTTTTTTTTGGGTTGTTTTCTTTAAGTAGAGCATAACAACACGAGAACAATGACACACTTTCAGTTATACAGTACATCCTTTTATTATCGCAAATATGCAAGAAAAGTCAAATGGAGACACTGTAAATGAACACATGCCCTTTAATACCACAGTCTAATTGTTTTAAACACCTTAAATAATATACATTTGCACCTTATTATACCCTTTGAAATGTTTTAATCCGTATGTACACAATGTAATGTTTGGAATTCCTTTAATTCTTTTTTGCGATAAGGACTACAAGGTCTCTTAAAAACATGAGGGTCCTGTAAAACCCAGAGTCCTGATAATTCAATATACAATAACTGTACAACTGACCTGCCTCAGAAATGACATGGGTGAATGACATATTGGAGTGGCTGAACACTGACCGCATCCGCGAAGGGTGACATGAGTGAACATGTCTGTAAAGTTTCCAGTCGTGTCATGCTTGTGTAGCTCTGCAGTAAACCTGTCATCTATATGCTGAGTTGAAAACAGCTTCCCAGGTTTGGTTATTGCAATCACAGAAATTAAAGTCTGAATTTCTCGTACTTTTTCTTTGTTTTAATTGATAAGATTTATCAGTCAGCATTATTATTATTTCACAAATGCATGACAGCTCAAAAGGCTCTTGAAAGTTGTTAAAATCTCTTTTTTTTTTAGCATTTCAAAATGCCACATTAGTGACAGTATGCTTGCATTGATCATTTTTACCCTTTTCCAATCAGAAAGTAACCCAGATCAGTATTTCCCACCTGATAAAAATGTATCAAGTCTGTTGGTTTCAGTATCAGAGTCAAGTCGCCCGGCTGCAGTATGTTCTGAGCGCGCTCGTGTTTTGACTCATCAGTTTGTTTGGTTTGTTGCAGTGTGGCCCAGCGAGCTGTGGCGTAGGAGGGCATTTGGAAAATGGGGGCATGAAGGATGACACAGCAGCAGGGGGTGCAATCTGAGTTTCTACTGGCACCACTGAGCTGGGTGCCTTCAGGGGGGAGGGGGCAGGAGGTGGGGTGGGGTGGCGAGGAGCGCTGCAGAGAGCCCAACATGCCTCGGCACATGAAAGGCCTGGTTGACCATTCCCTTTGAGGCGACTGGATGCAAAAGCGCAGGCCACTGGCAGGTCAGAACAAAGACAGGCTTGATTGTGAGAAAGACCCCCAGGGAAGACCGCACTGGACTCGCAGCTACACTCACACCAAGCCCATCTTTACCCACTCACTGGTCTTGTTTAATCAAAAAGAACAGACTCTATTAGGACAACGTGGTCGGAAAAGCCACAGCCTATGTTTAATGAACGACTAAAAACAATCCCAGTTTAACTCAAGCAACTGCCAGCACCCACAAAGATCAGAATAGGCTCCGCTTTTATTTTTTCTCTCAGTCTTTTGGAATGGAAGAAACAGCATGTGTAAGTTACACACAAATATAAAGCATGAAAACTTGGCCTTTCTTGTTTCTGTCTTTGATCCAGAAATGTTGAGAATAAGACCAAGAGAATGAGAGCAGGACAGAGTAAATGCCGCTCACTCGCCTCTTTGTGAACAACATGCTGATGCTGGGAATGCAGTTCACTTTGGCTTCGCCATACGTGTGTGTGAAGAACCACTGAAATAATCTTTGCTTAGAAGTGACAATATTAAATCAGAGACTTTGTCTCTCAAACTTGGTCTGAAGGTACTTTGAGCTACTCTCAACAAAACTGTCAAGACTGGAGGCCGGGAGGATCAAATGTTGTTATCCTTCATACAGTTAACTTTTGAATAATGCATTGCGTCTTCTTTTTCTATAAACTGCACAAAGAACATCTTTTATATTTGTACAATCAACAAAACAGGCACCATATCTACTTTGGCACCTAGAGTGTTTGTTCTGTTGGACTTTTTTTTTTCTTTCTTTTTTTTTCTTCCTGTTTTCTTGAATACTTTAATCTCACAGTCACAGATTAACAGCTTGACTTGCAGCCGCTCTCTGGGTTCAAACAAGTGTTCAGAGGGAGCAGCGCAGGGCAGCTCTGTGGGAAATGTTTAAGTGCAAAGAAACATTTAGCATTTAAAGTACATCTCTCGCTGATCATGAGACATACTGGTAAACTTCAGCTCTCCCCCGCTGGTCCTCAAGTCTCTAACATTCGAGCTCAACAAAACTGCAATACACTTACAGCTTGTGCAATTTTGTCATGAATCTTAAATTTACAAACGCTATGAAACTTGTGCTAAATGCGGGCAAATGTTTTGTGCTCGCGTGTGAGAATCCAATCCGAGACCCTAGATATGTTTAAGAGCTAATAAGCAGAAGTTCTAGAGTACTTTTTTTCTTTTTTTTTTCTAATGTGCATCACATTTGACTAAAAACAATGTCGGAACATCCAGGTTTTCTTCCATTCCCGTTTGAACAATGGGACTTTTTCTGGCTCTGAATGCATTGCCAGTCAGATTGCTTTAGCCACATAGCCTGCAGACATCTGAGTTTCTGCAGCTATTGCCAAGAAACACTCCCTCACAAGCTCTCAAAGCCTAATGAATACAATGTTCATACATCCTTCATTTTGGAGAAAAGGAAAGAAGAGACATTAAAAATAATCCTATTAATAATAATTGTTTACACCATGTCATGATAAAAACAGCAAAAAGAGCAAGAAGAACATACTTTAAGAAACAACAATGAAAAACTCTAATAAACAATCAGTTTGGCAAATTTTGCTTTGTCCGGCAAGGTCTATAGCCAGGCCTGTGGGGTGACGGTGATGGAGTCCTGGGGTTTGGGGCCTTTTAGTGGACTTACAAAATTAGATTATGTCCTTTTTCTTGTCATCATTATAAACATCCTGTCTGCCAAAGCTTCCTTGGCCCAGAGCAGGCCACTCTTGTCACCAGCCAGGGGAGACGTGGGTCTTATAGACACAGATACACCGCTGGAAGAATGGAAGAGGGGTGGTGTGCATATGTGGATCGGGGGTTCAAATGAGGGGGGAATCCCACTTAAAGATTCAGGACACCTTTTTCATAAGTAGGTATGGTCAAATCAGCCAGTCACTGTGTTAAAAATGGTGAGCTGTGAGCAGCTGTGGCATCCAGTTTTCCATGTTTTCATCACTGTCCCGGATTCCTTGGGCATTATTTGACATAATCAAAAACTTTTGCAGCTGTTTTTTTTCTCCTTTTTTTTTTTCTTTCATTGTTTGGTTCTACATTCCCCTTAGAGTTCTGCAGAGCTGGCGAGGTTAACAGGCCTCTGCTAATACTTAGGTATGTTGAGGATTGATGTGGTCCTGCTGGGGCAGGGAGGGGGGTGGGGGGGGTAGGCTGGTGTGGTTTGACAAGATGGAAGGAGTGTCGTAGGGTGGCGGGGGTGTTGCCAGTCCCTCTCCCAGAATGCTCTAGTCCAGCGGCTCCTGTTTTATCCTGATGGGCGTGTTGATGGAGAGACTCCGTCGGTCTTCACGACACAACACATACTCGCTGAACTGGGACGAGTCCACGCCACCTCCACATGACGCCGCCACACTGAAACCCTTCTGGAAAAGACGCTCCAGAACCTGGAGAGAGGAAACAGGAAAGGAAAGCTTTAATAACAAATGTTTAGTGTCAATTGCTGTGAATAAAATCCAGAAATCAGAGATACAGGTTTCAGTTTTTATACTGGTTTTTAGAAAATGTTGCAATTTTTGTAGGTCAGATGAAAGATTTGACACGACCCTCATGTGTTTGTGTTAAATATAAAGCTGCTGCTAGCTATTTAGCTAAGCAACTTTAGCTTGCCACAGAAAAAGGAATGAAACAGCTTTTCTGATTCAATCTAAAATAAATCTTGACCACTTTTGCTTCTTTTAACAGTGTTTCTAATTTATTTATCAAAAGACAGAAGCAAGAACTTAGTGGTTTACCAGGGACCTGATCAGGAGCAGTTTGCTCTCCTGTCATCATTTACATGAAACCCTTTTTGCATTAGTTGACTAAACAAGATGTTATATCTTAAGTAATATATAATAATAAATATGATGTTTTAATTAGTGACGGTTGGAACTTGTGATAGGAAATTTATGTTTTACAGATTTAGACTATCTGGTTTTTCTGTTTTCCAGCCTTAACGTCACCCAGTGTCTTGTTGTGGGCTACTGGTATGAAGCGCTGAACTTTATTATTGTCAATTATTATCTTACTTTTAAACCAGAATCTACCACATTCTGGCAAATAGGGTTCAACTAGTCATACTTGAAACCTGATTGGACAAAAATGCCTATTTTTGGAGCCTGTACTTGTTGAAGGACAAGAACCGAGAAGGCATTTAGTAAATTTCACCACGACGACTTCTGGGAGAGATTTATTTACTTATCTTATAAGGTAAATTGAGGGTTTTTGAATGGTAGTCTACTGGAGCTAACAGGTTTTTGAAGTCAGAACCAATAAACCCTCAGGAAGTGTTACATTGTCTTCTCAGACCCTGTTTCTATGTCCATCAAGTAGTTGCTGATAACTCCTCTTACCAGTTACTTGATGTAGTTTAATTTTTAAAATCTAGACTTGAGTCAACAAGCTAGTACAGTTTTCAAAGTGCTGAACTTCCTCAGATATTCATCAGTCACAACATGCACCATGTGCCATTAACCCTCCTCCCCTCCATCCAATCACACGTAGTGATAAAAACCAGAGGGCACTCCCGACATCACACCACCTCTGCAATATTCATGCGGCTGGTGCTGGATTGGCCACTGAACTGAGGGCATGAGCTCAAAGGGATGTGGAAAGCGGAGTGTGAGTTGGGTGTGTTAAGGGGCTGAGTGGAGCTCAGCGTGGTGATTACTGGAGCTCCTAATTTGAGTAATGAGGCCGGGGTGAGAGAAGAAGTGAGGTCTGTGAGCGAAAGAGAGCACGACGTGCAGGGAATGAGGATAAAGAGGGAGAAATGGCTGATCTGTGTGAGGACAAAGTGTTAAAGCTGCAGGGAGTGAACAGGAGATGTGGAGGCATGTTGACCCTCCAGTCTGGGCATTGACATCCACCAGTCCAAATAGAGATACTCTCAGATACACAAACACGTGAACTCCAACTTCACTATCTCTGTTCATTTGTTGTAATACATGTGAGAGGCTGTTTTTTTGGATAGGATATATATCTAAATCTCAGTGAGAGGAGTGCCATGTATTTACTTATTCCCCCCTTCTTTTTAATGTAGCGTGCAGTGCATGGAAATGAAAGGTCTTGCCAAAGGCTAACCCTATTTCTGTCAGATACGGAGCCAGAGAGATTCACAGAAAATAAAATGGTTTCTTCAGATGCCCGCACACGTGCACTCACTGACACATAGACCCATCTTGAAGGATGACCTCTCTAATTACAGAAGCGTGAGCTCCGTCAGAGGCTAAAGTGGGGTGAGGCTATACAGGACTACAAAGAAAAGCAGTCAAATCAGACACATGGAAGGATACAAACTCACAAACACATAATGCAACAAAAGCACAAAAACCTGTTGAGCGGACCTGAAACCCCCTAAATCCCAGTCACCTTCTGTTTACAATGAAAACATATACTGCGATGCTGCTTGTAAGCAGGGAGGACCACATGGAAAAGTTAGCCCCCTCCCCTTTTTCATCCTCTGGCCATACGACAACAAATTCTGCAATTTATGAGACAGAAGGGGCGGCAGACAGCTGATGGTGAAGATGGCTAATTAAGAGACCTGCCCAAGCATCAAACACTCCCAAATCCATGACAGACGATGTAGGAGCCTAACGATTATGGAAATGATATTACATAGCCTTCTTTGATGATTGCATCACATTGCATTTCTCCCCCCATCATCTCTTAAGACATGTGGGACTCTGTCATGTTCAGCAATGAATTTGGTCACAGAGGAGAATAGCCTGATCAATGAAGATAGTCTGAAAACACTTTTATCATTAATGCACGGCAACACAAAAGACTTAAGGATATTATTATAGATGGTTGTAACTGACTCAAGGATACTGTAATGACTATAAGAGGCCATAAAAAAAAACTTCCCGTTCAGTTTTGTCACAGTGAATTAGTGCCATGGGGGAATAAACAATACACGGAATAATTAAGCTGTATCCAAGCAAAAGCTTTCAATGTCCACAGGACAATGTCCTGAAATCAATCCCTGCTGACAACAGAAAGAAATGCTCCCTCTTAAAAAGCTCAAACATGTCTGGTTGCTCAGTTCAGCACTACATACTTGTGACCGCAGGCTTTCAGATCTCAGCTTATGTTGTACTTATGCAGATTTCTCTGCTTACTTTCCTGCCTCACTTGAATAAAACCATAACAAAATATTCTAACAGTGAGTTCGATGGGAGTAGCCTGATTGGTCAAGTCTCATTTTGAGTAAGACGATTTCTATGAAATGTAATTGCAGTTGTAATTTTCACATCAACTACTTAGGCAACCTTTCCTCCTGATCTGCAACCAGCACACTTGACATCACAATCACTGTTCTCAAAACAGGAAATCAGAATCAAACAAAGCACAGGATGTCAGTACCAAAGTTTGCTAGTTCTTCGGTCTATGCTGAACTTCATCACTTCTAAGCTGCTCCTCACCCTCTCCATCCCCGGTGATCCGTGTGTTTGAAACACAATCAGCCATTCTCTCAACTTCACTACACAGGAATCTTCCTTCAAACAAACATATACGCTTCTACAATGGGAAGAGCTGCCACTCAGCTTGGGGTTGCCATGGGATAATATTAGTCTCACTTTTCAAACCTACCCTCATCGTAGCAAAGATGCAAACGTAAAAATCAAAGTGGATGAGTCTCATGGTTGGAAACCGGAGCAGAATCTAATATTGATGCCCACCAGAGTGCACACACACGCACACACACACACACACACACACACACACTTGCAACACCTCTCAGGAGGAGCTGGAAGACTCTTGCCCCTCATAGCAAAAGGCTCTGAACTGATTGTCACATATGACGAGCTAAAACATGTGATTGGCGACACAATCGTGTGTGGTGGGGATGCTTTTATTTAACAATGCAGAGTCTTACGAGGAGCACCAACTGCAGCCTCTGCATCTCATCGTCTGCTTATCACAAGCATCTGGCATTAAGCAGACGTGAAGCTCCAAACTCTTTGTAATCCTCTGAGCCCTCTGACAGCTCTTTCAGGACTCACAAGCGATAAAAAAACACTTTAACTCTGGAGTACTTCCTCACTGTGTTCGTAGCAAATGAGCTTAGCTGTGACTGGGTTTATCAGTGCAAATGGAAGCTTTAACCATTTAAAGCCCAGGAAAAACTGGGGACAAAAGTCAAATCTTTTAAATCTGAAGTCTTTATTTGGCCCTTTAACAATAAATATGGAAAAAAAGTAAAAAAAAATTGGGGGGCTATATCTACCATTTACTACCATAAGACATAAGACATAAGTCTTATGCTCCCTGGTGTCCATTAAGGGGCAGAAGACAAATATCATATTGTAAATTGCAGATTGTATCAAATATGATACGTTTGGCTTTATAGGGTTAAGTGTCTTTGGACCTTTGGCTCAGGTCACTTTAGTTGGAAAGAAAAACTAAACAGTGGCAACATGAACGCCCATTGAGCTTGACAGGGAGGTGTTCTGGGCTAGTACTCAAAGCTGCAAGTAGTTCTTTCTAAACTGAACGGACATGAGCACATGACAGTCTTTCACACCATGACTCATTCTGTGACCTTTTCCATTTAATTTGCAGTTGCTTGTTTTTGTCTTCATGACACAAAAGTGATCGTGTAACTGTTAATCTACTCTCATGATTCTCTCTGGCTACTTTACATTTATACTCCATTTTCTAAGAATATTCTATAATGCGATCCAGTTCAGGATTTAATTATTCCAAAGTTTTTTTTAAATAGTTATACTCACCTTGTTGACCCACAATGTTAAACATACAACATATCAACAACAGTTTAACAATATATTAGGGAATCACTGGTGTACAGCACAACATAGCTATTAGTTTCTATATAAAAATGATAAAACTATATCTACCTTGCAACATTTTGAATAAAGGACTTTTTGTGATTAAATACATTTTTATTGTCGCACATAATAATAGAAAACATGAAGAATGTTTTTGTGCTCAATTATCAGACATTGATGAATTTTGTTTGAAGACTATTTTCCTCCAACTATGAAATAATCTAATCACTTCTTATCCTGCAGTTGATTTTTTTTACCCTTCAGATATCAGTTAACCAAAGATCTACTATCCATTACCTAACCAGGTAGCACCCAAAAGACTTCAAAGATTAAAAAAAAAAGAAGAAGACTTTTTTGCAGTTGCAGCTGAAGCTGTCAGCAGGAAAATTGTCCAGTTTTGATCCTCTCCACTCTGCTCCCTAATCTGCGCCCTGTTGAGCCTGATGTTCATGTTCCCACTGAGCCACACAGGGAGTTCAGGGACCCCTAAACTGGATCGGTGTTAATGTCTTATTCTGCCACCCAGACCACTGAGGAGCACTGCTGAGGTGTTTGTGTGGCCTTGTCTGCTCTGACAGGCCACGCTCTCTTTTTGTTCTCAGCCGGCTCAGGAGTGATGGAGTGGCAGTGTGACATGTAAGAGAGTGTTGCTGCATGTTGCGTTCCCAGCCCGGGCAGCAGGGGGACGGGAGGCCCTTCCAAATGACCACGTCCGCTGTCACATTGATGAAGGACGGATTGGCTCTGCTCTGATCTGAGTGCTTCATCATGGTGATGCATGGAGTGGCAGGCTCAGCACCAGCGCTGGGACACGTGTGTGTACACCTCTGTGACTGTTTGGCAAAATGTTTTCCCTCTGTTCAGCACCCCCGCTCCTTTCTGTGCCTCTGCGCCGGATCTACATCGCAGTGCAGGTGGTTTGCATTATTCGCAAAATTCCATTCATGACTTCATGGAGAATCACATGCCAGGGTGGAGTTGTTTATTCTTACTCACTCAGAACTATAGAGGGACTTAATTTAGAATAAATGTCACAACAGGGTTTGCTTTTTCTTCCATTTTATTATCTCTGTAGATTTATAGAAAATGCTACTTTCTTTTTTCTTCTTACATTTCTTGCTAATAAAAATAGAGAGAGTGAATGATGGGATAAAAACTGAACTTACAATGTGTGTATTTAGTGAGAAATGTGAAGTATCACAAGGTGTAGCAGTTTCCAGCCCGGGGCAAGACAGCAACAGCACCTTAGCTTCAATAATATAATAAACTGGAGTTTATTTTTAAATATCATACATCCATCTGTTCCCTTTCAAAAATTAGTGCAGTCTTACAGTGCTGCATCTGCCCTGTCATAACCCCCCCACTCCCACCCCCACCCCCACACCATCGACTTTCTCCCTGTTTTTCCTCTGTGGGGAGGGTGTGGCTGTATGTGCGTCCCCCCGGGTCAGGGTCCAGGCCTGAAATCAGATCAGAGGCTCATTGTCTCGAAGGTAAGACGAGAATTATTTTTCTAATCTTCTCACACCTTCACGCAACAATGAGAGAGGACAGAAAGAGCAACTTGTTTAGAAAAATCTCCTCTTTCAACAAAAAACACCTCCATCTGCTCCCTGCGTCCTCATCTACATCGACTCAATGAGCCGGGCCCACTCCACTGTGCATGCATATGTATGTGTGTGTGTTTGTGCCTTTGATTATGTTTTTAACTGAATTTAGCATATCTGTGTGTCTTATGATGGGAAAAAAAGAAAAAAAAAAAGAAGAGGATGACACCACAAGTAACACCCGCTTAACGGAGAGAGGCCATAAGGTGAGATTAGCGGGGGGGGGCATTGCTTGCAGGAAACCTTGAAGATCCAGCTCTTCTTGCTGTTAGCATTTTGTCTGAAAAGAATATTTCAGCTCACCTCAGAGAGGCAGCCTATTAAAAAAAAAAAAAAAAACCCTAAACAATAAAGACTCCTTTCAGATTGTGCTAGTTAGATGAGCTCACATCCTGTAACCAGTCTCACTGGTAAACAGAGTGGGAAAATGTTGTGTTAGTTGATGTGGCCAATTAATTATATTGTAAGTCATTTAAAAATCTATAAAAGAAGTATAAACTGGTTTAGGCTGTTTGAGAAATTGTAAGTATGGTATTAAAAAATGCAATACGTGTATTTCAATCGCCTTGAGCGGTGTTATATTGGAGTCTTTTTAAAAAAGGAGCTGTGTCTTAAAAAGGAGTAAAGCGTAAATTATGCATATCATCCCCCCCCCTTTTCCATTCCTCTTCTTCATTTTTTCGCAGGAAAACATGGCCGCAGTCCACACATGCTTTGTCCTGCATGCTCTGCTCACCTCCCTGGAGGTGGTCTCTCACACTGACAAAAAAAAAAAAGGAAGGGGGGGGGAGTTGGAGGTGTCAGAGCGCACTAGCCTGCCTGGGAGAGGCTCTCTCTGGGTGCTCGAGGGGTGAAGGCTCCTCTATGTGTTAGTCTGTTCATGGCTGTAGGTGCTCAAGTGTGTTATATTGAGCCTGTGGTGTGAGACTGTTATATTTCGCCTCATTCTCTCTCTTTCAGACTTCGCTGGGTAGCATAGCTGTAAAACTAATTTTCTGAAGTTTTCTTAACATCTCAACGGCAGGGTTAGCTCTGCTTTAACAAAGGAGGCTGCTGACCTCCAACAGGCAGTAATAAGCCAAAGTGATTGAGATAATAAGAATACTATATCCATATACTCTTCAGGAGTACTTGTGGAGTTACAGAAAATGAGAAGGCAAGGCAAACATTTTTAATCGAGCGAAATCTGTAAGAGCATGGTCATTGTTTGACAAAACAATTTTTTTTTTTAAATTACACATTTTGTACATCTGTATGCTTTCCAGTGTAGCTTTCATTCTGGTTTTTCTTCTTTTATTATTTTAAAATGCATTAGAAGAGTTCAGAAATAATGCCCGTTGCATTATAGTAAAGTTTCAGTGACAGAAGAATAAAATCCACAGATAGACCAAAGCCAGACCATCTCTACTCCTTTAGCAGATGCTGTTCAGTGAGGCAGCGAAGTGCAGCTTCACACAGCCCATTAAAGCCCTGATTGTACACTACAAATGCCAGCGAGGTGTTTAAGTATTATAACAGTAGTGAAGTGTGGTGGTGAAAAAAGGTTAACTTCACCATGAGAAACATTTACTGGATAAATGAAGAGACAAAGAAACACTGTACTGTCTGACTCCGTTAAGTCTCTGTGAAATCTGTAGGGAATTCATCCCAATTGTCTCTGATACCATTTGTAATCAGAAATATGATGCCAAACTCAAGCATCTGGCTCAAATGTGCAGAAAGACTTAACCTCATGAAAGCTAAACATGCCAGCAGTTATCCACTTAGCCTATTTTTTTCTGCACAATAAATGAGTGCTTTGTTTTACATTAACTATCCGAGTGCTACAAAACTACTGTGTTACATTTCCATCTTATTGCTTTGTGCATCTAATCAGCCACTTGGCCTCTGCGACGTAAATTACGCCATCCCCACCAGTCTTTGAGGGTCTATCAGGTCCCTTCTGCAACTTACTGTGTGTAGCCTTTATAACCATTATAACTGTGCAAACTGAATACATTTACTATACAAACGCTTGGATTGATTTCCATTCAGATACACTACACGCAAGGCAAAGAATATGAGAAGCAGAAAAACAACTTAGGTGCTTGTCTTAAAAAGACATTTTGCAGGTGAATCTGTGCTATCCTTGCCTCTGCACTGATCTGTAGACCTGTTTTATGTCCATGCATGTGAAGTGCCAGCACAGCTGACCCAGAAGGTAGCATGTACAGGGGCACACGTGGTTCTGCAGCACCAGTCGGTTTGCACACTCACACAGAAAGCAAAGATTTTATTTTAAGCTACATTGTTATTCTAATGAGGCTTTGAGGCGAGCAGGAAACTAGTTAGTTGACTTCTTTTCTTACAATTTATCTGAAGGAATCTGTCATTCATTGTATTTTAATGTTCAGGAGATGATGGTGTAATATTAAAAACCTCAGAGATTTGCAGAGTTAACTTTAATCCAGGAGGGCAGCTCTGTAAGTTTGTTTCCAGTATCAAATTACTGACATAATGCAGCTATTATGTCTAAATTATGTCTAAATCTTGTAAAACACTGTTAACACTTTAGTTCACACTGTTTTTACTAAATGTTAAAAGTGTATCAAATAAACCCCATTCTCAGAAAAAAGTGGCATTTTATAGTTCATCAGCTTTTAAAGCAAAGGACAGGTGTTCTGTTGTGTTACCTGGACTGAGTTGAGCCTGCAGTAGCCATTAAGAGGGAAGCGGATGACGTGCGTTGGGTCCTGGTTCCAGCCAGCGTTGACTGAGTTACACATAACGTCTCCAGTCTCAGGGAAGATCTCTTCTATGAGCACCTTCTCCCCACTCAGGGCAATCCTCTCGCCGAGGTCAGGTGTGACTCGGACCACGAGGCAGTCACAGGGCTGTGCCATCCGTCGTTGCTCCCGCTCCTGCTTCCAGCGCTCCAGCTCCTTGATCATGGGTGTCAGCTGGTAATATCGTGCCTCCTCATACAGCAGGTGGAAGTCCTGTACAAGCAGATGAGCATGGAGATGAGAGCAGTGAGTTACAGTCCTCTTGGCTATATGTGTGACTAACACACCGTTGTCTTTCGCTACATTACATCTCTTCACCAAGGTCACAGAGACAAAATCCAGCACACATACAGTATTTTACAATATTAAGATGTCAGTGGAAGGGATATTTGTGTGTGACTTCCCTACAGCAACTAATGATAAAGTATCCTTGAGCTAGACACTTCTCTAATTACTCCCAGAGAGCTATTGTGGCTGTATCAGTATACTTTGACCCTTCAACAGTAGTGAAACAACAACTATGCAGCACAGGTATGCATAGAGGAGCAAATTCCTGTCTGAGCATAGATGGATCTGTTTAAAGTTACATTCTTTTGCACTTTCAGAGAGAATTTACATGTGTTTGTGCACCTGTCATATTTCCCCAGTGTTACAGAAAATGAACCCAATAAGCCCAAGTCAGATTCCTTTCCTTGGCCATACCACTCCATTTTACAGGGGTGAAATTAAGACCCCTTTTCTCTTAAAGATCAAAGACCAGTGGCCTTCCAGCCCTTTAGCTGGGGCGTTTCTGTCAATGGCTAGATTACTCCAACGTATTGATCCCTAAAGGAACAGGGGAGAATAGAAGCCAAGAGAAAGCCTAAGTGTGGAGCAAATATGAAGTTACAGCATCTTTTGTCCCATTAAGCACTTTGTTTTAATGGCAGCAGTGCAAGAGTTAAATTTCTTGCTCTCAACGAAACTTAATCTGGCTGCAAATTAGATGAATACCGCCAACACTAATTTAAAAATATGTCAGTGTGACGTTAAAGATATTGAATGCCTAAAAAACATCTGCCGGTACATTTTCTGCAAAGAAGAAACAATAAACTAAGATCAGCGATGGCCTCCTACCAGCAGGATAACGCTCTCAATAAACAAGGCATAGCCATGCTGCAGCTTTCCTCCACAGTAGCTCTTGGCAGAGCTGTGCTAGCCTTTAGCATCTTTTAGTAAGCTGACTCCAGAAAGGCCGTCAGTGGGGCTCCAGTGAACTGGGATAGTGCATTCCTGTGTGCAGACAGTCTGCAGCAGATTGCCTGCCTCTCCCTCCTGGGCAGGGCTTGCTGGGGGCCATTTGCCCCTGTGCTCTTGCCTCTAATTTCCCACAAGACCAGATGGCACCATCCTTCACCGCTACCATAGAAAATACGGGAAGGCGGAGGTTCGCTACTGGAGGCAGACGGGAGGTAAGAGAAAGATATGTGCAAGTGAACATGAGGAAAATCATCAGCCGAGGAGGTTTTTAATGTATTCCTCATATGGAGGGATTTTTATGTTAATGGGGCTTGTGGCCCAATGTTAAGCTCCTATAAGAACAAGATCTAATTAGGTTACACCTAAATACTGCAAATCTTTTTTACTAAACAATTAGTAATTAATACGTCTGGGTTCTGATTATTGTCTTGAAGTTAAAAAGAATGACAGCTTAATTCATTCATTGTTTATAACCTGTCATCACTGTCATCTGGGATTTTTAGATGACGTGCAAAACTTAAGCAAGCAAATTGTCTGCCCAAAAATCTTTGAAATTTGAGACAATAGGTATTTGTTCTGGTAAAAAAGCACATTTCCCACCAGCCAGCATCATTGGTGGCTATGGATGTTAGGTCCTGCTACTGCCGGGGAGCCCTGATCGAAAGGGAGTTTTTCCTCTTCCCTTCTCCGGACCACTGCTGGGCATGGCAGCAAACAGCATATTCATTAACCGTGCTGCTTCTGTCAGACTCTTTAGCCTTGAAAACCTCCCGCGCTGCTTTACCCCTTCATCTAAAACATCGCCTTTATCTGAGGCGTATGAACGACACTCAAAATACAACTCCATCTGGACGCAGTGTTGACGCAACATATCTTAAGCTGACGGTCTAATATTTAGGATTTTAGAATGCAAAAGAGGAGGGCGGAGGTCCTCCCCCCCTTTTTTTCCCTCCCTTTCTCCATGTCTTTTTTTCTTCTGGCCTTCTTGCTGCAGCTGACAAAACTCATAGCGAGACGCACCCCTTCAGGCAGCTTTCTGTATCAAAGTGTAGCTCTTCAGCCTTCACAGGTCTGAAGCCAGGGATGGATATGTTTTTAACAGGGGTCTGTCTGCGAGGCACTTTAGTCATCCTGAGCAGCACAGAAAACAACAGAGTAATCCTAAGCGCTGAGGTGAGGATGAGAGAGAGATGGGGGCCAAGAGCTCTGTCCTGGTTGCTGAAGCTACTGCTGCCAGCTCTACGAGACAATTCATCCCCCAATCCCGTGTCCAGACAGCCCGGTTGAGCTTCAAAATAATGATCCGACCTGATTGCCCAACGGCAAAGCAACATTTCAGGGAAGGACAAGTTGAGGGAGAGACAGTGAAAGACAAGAAAGAGAATAAAATGATGGAAAATGTCACCATGTCGGAGTTTGAGGACTAATAAAGACCTGCCGTGTGTTTTGGACCGAAAACGACTAAAAGCCACACAAGCAGAAACTTGCAGGTCGTTGATTAAACAAGCCACTGAAAAAAGAAAAACTGCAGCCAACTCTCCACAAATGCAAAGCAGTCATAAAAATAAAAACAAGAGCTCCTTCCCATACATACGGAAAGAGTAGATTTAGAGTGTGATTCAAAAACCCGATTAATCCGATAAAGAAACCACTAACTCTTACCGGTTAGAAACCATGCCCTCAATATGACTGAGCACTGCTTACACTATCGTGATTAATTGTAGTTTGAATAATGAGACGAGGGAGGATATTAATAGTGAATATTTTGTTCCACTGATGTAGGCTGAAAAAATTATTTTCCTATTCTGCTCAGACTTTCACATTGATTTAGCAAAACACACAGCGCCGTGGCTGCCAGCCCCAGCCCTCGGGCGACGGCAAGCCTGATTGTGTTCAGATAAGGACATGCTCAATTCCGCCTCGCACTATTTGCATTTTTTTTCCTCTGGCTTCACGCAAATTGAAAGGTATGCAGATCAACACAGGCTTATGCGAGCGGGTCGTAATGAGTTGAAACAATGAAGTCCGATGCATACTCTTCAACTGTGGTGCCTGATTGGACTGTCAAGACTTCACAGAAAGGAGGATGGGGGTGAAGGCATGAGCGCAAAAGGAAAAACTAATCGGTTCTGAGTCAGACAATCATTTGCCAAAATATGCAGGGCTTTCATGTCATGTTCTGTTGTCTGAGGTTTGGCTCTTGTTCTGACTATCCCTGGAGCTCAGAGGGCTTGCCCCTGGCTCTGAGTGGCTTTGCCTCGCCTTGTTACCTTGTAGGGAATGATGAACAAGCGCCAGCCCTGTGAAAAGGTCACACAAGCTAAGGTGGAGAAAAAGTAAAAAGGAGAATACACCTAGGAAGCAGTATCAACGAAAAAAATAAATAAAATCTTGACAATGAAGGAGCTGCAGGCAGAGTATATAATCATTCTTACAAAGCCACTTATAATGTGGGTACTGTATTTGGTGAGACTAATTTCCTTGTAGTGCCAGAAATACATACATTACAGTGGATTAAACATATAATCCACTGTGATACAAGGTATTATCACCAAACTCTCTTGGTCTGGAAGCCATTTTGCTATCTTTCAGCCTGTTGTTTTGGTTTAACTACTCAGGTTCACTCTCATGATTCTCATCAGTCTAATTTTCAGCAACAGCAGTCAGCTGTTTTCAGTGAAAAAGTTATGATGTGCCAACCAAAGGCTTCCTGGCCAGAAGCAAACAGCAGGCAGACACAGTTAGCTCCAAGCTGGTGAACACAGTTAAGCATTTAGCAGCTAGAGAGACAAATATCTGAAATATTTTGGATGAACGCTGGACAAATGGGAAGGAACATATAGTCCGATAAATTGTAGTGTTAATCCAGATCTAAAATGTGCTAAAACATTCTCCATATAAACATTTAAGCTTCATCAGCTGCTAGTGAGTGCATGCACACACAAAATAAACCATATCAAAAATGCCAAACATGAATATTTGTCACACTACCTAAAACTAGAACTAGCTTGCACAGATAAGAAATCTACATATGCAAAACATTCCTTGTTATCAGACTAGACAGTCTCTGTTTTGTTGTTGCAAACATGTGCTTTGGATTGGTAAATAAAGACATAGAATGATAAGGGACAATGACATACTGTGCACATTTATTCTTACAATTGACTAGGTTAGATGCTAAAATGAGAGCCAGGTGTGTGCAGCCTATTTAGCTTAGCATGGGGAGATTTAGTGGTGCACTAGGAGTACAGACTTTGTGCACATGTATGCACACGGCCTTTACTATTTCACTACAAGGCCCTGGCTTGGAGGGAGACCTCATCTGCATTGGAGCTGGTCATCAGAATGTGGCCGAGCAAAGGGGCGTAGAGGGGATTTCACCTGGGCTCACCTCTTTAGAAACTACTCTGGATGAAAAACAACAGCTCAGGGCTCTGGCACAAACAACACCAGGCCATGCTCCAGTTAGCCACTTAGCATTTAGCTGCACCCCTCCACCACTGTATACTCCAGCAGAGTCTTGTTTCTTTAGGTCTCCCTTCATAGTTTCCTCATTAGTGCTCATGCTTATAAGACTGGTAATTGATAGGATGAATTGGAAAAGGCATTATGAAACAAGAACTGGCAGCTCTGTTGTGTTATACAGTCTTTTTATCATGGGAAAAACATTCAACCCATGAAAACACAGATAAGTAAGAACAAATACAAATGTGTTCACCCACATATATACATACTACTGCAAATAACTTCTCACTGTGACTATACTAATAACATATAGCTGTTAATTTTCAAGATTTTTTTTGTTTTTATGTTCTTTGAACAGTGTATGTCCACAGTGCAGACAGATTCGCCAAATACAGTATGTTGTGGTGTGGATTTTATACCTTGAAGTCATCTGGAAGGAGCAATTTGCTGGTCCTCAGGAAACTGAGAATGTAGCGAAATATCTCGCCGTCCCGATCTATGAAGTAGTGCTGCTTCAAGCTGTCCAACACGATGGGCTCGGTGCCATTGAACAGGCGACTGATTCTGAAAATTGAAACACACGCACACACACACACACACACAAAACACACAAACGCAAACAGGCAGCCGCACACACAAACACATAATGGAATGAGCCAGCTCCCTTCAAATGCATGAAACAATTACCCTCCATTTATTTTTCAATTTTATTAGCACTAAGCTTGAAATGCATTAGCATCCCAGGTTGAAACAAGGGGCTTAAGGCGCAGTTCCCCTATTCCAGACTTGTTTGAAGTGTCCCTTCTGCAGAGAGATTACAACAACACACACACGCTCCCTGCTTGTACTTACAGAAATTAATGGCATGAATGTAGCATTACAGCTCTATTATCCCATCTGTCAGAGAGGTGAAAATGAAACAGAGGTGGGAAATGGAGAAAGGCCACATGTTAATGTGAGGAGAACATGTGGAAAAATATATTTTACTGTTACAGGTTAACCTACTTATGAATTTAAGAGGAATTCAGAAAGCAGTACATAACTGAATGATATCCTCCATGCGCTGCGTTTTGTTTATAAGAGATCTTAAAACATAATTCTGCTGATTTAGTGTCTGTTTTCTTTGATGATGATAAGATGAATAAGTGACTCCATGTAAAGAAGCAGCATATTCTTCTGAATGCTTTGAAGCATCCTTGGAAATAAGTGTGACATAGGCTCCAATGCTGCTCCTGTGTCATCATATTGTTTAGGCTGAATTAAATATGCCTCATGTTTAGCAGATATGAGCACAACAAATTGAAATATAGATCTTTGGATTTTATTTCAAGGCAAATCTGTATTATGATCAAAGTGAAAAATAACTGCTAGGATGATAAAAAAAAGAAGCCATTACTTAATATTAAATAAATAACATTTCCCTTTTAAAAATCACAATCATTAACTAAAATGAAGTCATTAAATGAAGGCTTTCAAGTTTTCACCTAATATTGACAAAACTTTGGTGTATTAATAAAACACTTGTTGCTGCTTCGTGTCGCACAGTTAACCCTTTCCACTGGTGTACTGAAAGATTGAAAGCTCACTGGATGCTGGCTACAGGGGTTCATCAAGGCAAAGAGTGGAAACTGCCATTATCTTTAATCTTTCATCGCACCATGTTGGCGTCGTGCCTTAAGATACCTTTGGACAGATATTCATTTCCTCTTCGTCTTTATGTGGGTTTCCTACAGCTTACCTGCAGGTGCCCTCTCACTGGTCTAATAATCACATCTGAGCTCCTCCACTTTGTCTGTTTGTTCATTTCCAAACACCAAAGGTACATCTTTGATGATTAAAAATAATTCCTCAGCATTTGTGAAATATTTAGTGTGAGGTACAAACTGCTAAACTTCCCAAAAGCCTAAAGTGCAGTCATTTTTATTTGGAACAAAAAAAATGCACACCATCCTTTGTGGCATGAATAAGCCATACAACCGATTTACTCAAGAAGAAAAACCTAAAGCACGTAACCACTTTTACTAATTCACCGCACATTTGCAGCCTGTCTCGCTGAGAAACAGCTCTTGGCAGGGTGCTGTGTTGATGTTATTATCATTTTGAGGTAATCAGCATTGAAATCATAATAACAGCTTCTAGGTTGGCTGACAAAGTTGTGTGACAGAGAAAATCATAAAAGCTATTTGCAAACACACGCCGACCAAGACGCACCAGTACTGTCAAACGCTGTTACAAGACAGTGGAAGGGAACCATAGCGGGGATGCCAACGAACAAACAGCACAGCCGACTGCACCCACAAACTCATTTTAGTGAATTTGCAACAAGCTTGTATTTAACGCTTGTATCTTCTGACCCCGATGTGCCGGCACAACATACTTCAGCTATCAAGTCAAATTGGCCCTGTCTCTGTTCTTTGACTTGACTGTGTGAAGAAGCAAAGAGGCTTCTCCCTCCCTTTCCTGCCATCCTTTCTCTTTTTCACCCTCTCTGCATATCTGTCTTTCTTTCTTCCTTTTCTCTCCCTCTGTCTCCATCCCTCTCCCTTACTCGCTTTCTTTCTGGAAATCGATGCAAAATGCTTTATAAAAAACCAATACTCATCTCCCCGTTTTGCCCGAGGTGTTCCTTTCTCATATGGTCTTGCAATTCTTCCAGCTAGAATTTCACCATACCCCTCCAGGCTAACTCTGTTTTTCATCTCCACTTTTTTAAAAAGCAATTAAAATGCTGCCTGTTTTTCTTTTTCTTTGCCTTTCCTCCACTCCCTTCTCACTCCCTCTCATTTTTTCTTGTTAATCTTGTGCTTCCTTACTATGCTGTTCCTTCCTCCATTCCCCATCTTTCCATCTTTATCCACTCTCCAAAATTAATCTGGTTAATGGATCAAGCCCTTGTGCAACTGAGTGGAACAAGGCTCAGTAAGACAACCAAGTGTGCAACAACTGAAACAGGGGAACAGAGAAGTGAAATACTCAAGTCCATGCATGCATGATAAAAGATGCACTTAAATAAACACTGCACAAAGTGAAGCAAATAGTCCACACTTACATCCAACACACACTCATACAACCCTGTAGCCTACAGACGTGAAAGCTTTTTCAGTAAAATAAAATTTGATTTGTGTGTCCTGTGGATGACCTGAGTAACCCTGTCACAGCATTCCCTTAATTAGCAACTGGATCAGAGTGAGTGGCAGTGTAGGGCATTATGGGATTGGATAGTTGGGGGTATTGAGGTTTTCCCCTCTGTTCATCTGCGTACATTTGTATCTGGGGAAAACACAAAGGAAAATGGAGCAGTGGTGCTCACATATCTTGAATTCACAAAGATTTCTTCCAGAATATTCTCCTTATTTGTGCAACTCATCTTCTGTGCATCTTTTCAACAGAAAATGCTGCATATTTTTTGCATAGAGTGGTACTGACTGTCCATATTTCTGTTTTCTAATCATTACTTCTTCATCTCCATCTCTACATCCTGCCAAGTTATTTCAAACAACCTTGATCTTCACAAAAAGCATGTAAGGGTTAGATCATATCCGTCATTGTATCATCAGTCAAAGCATGATCCATCTAATGAGCCTGGAAACAGCTGCTCACACATGCTTTTCTGAATAATAGATGTGATGGGTCGGTGCTTCCTCCACTCAGCGTCTTGTAGGTTTCTTCTGTACCCAGATGGAATTGCCTGGAGAGAAGAAAGAAAAAGTCTTAATTCAAAAGCCAAGTTGTGAATTCATGGTAATCTTCATTGGTCTTGGTGATCCTTGAAAAGGCAATGGAGTAAACAACATATTTACAGTCCATTTCTTCAAGAAGTGGATAACTACAGCAAAATTAAAGCAGAATAAAGATATCAAATATTTATGTAATTGAGCTAACAGATTGTTTTTGAGTGTGATGAGTATACTCTTGGTATTTTGTCTCAGATTAATTTGTGATGGAGGCTGTTGGATGTAAATAAACTTACATTTAACTTTTGGTCTCATTGTCAAGACAGATTTTGTTTTCATTTTGTAACATCTGCAAGACAAATTAAATTAAATGAAAAACAATAGGAGGAAAAATAATACTTGATTAGTCCTCAAGAGGAAATTATGTTTGGCTAGCAGCTGGATGGCTGCTTCATGCTCACATGAGGATACTAGGATTCTGTGAAAGATGACAATTTGTTTTGAATATGACTGAGATTCCACCAGTAAAGAAGTCTGCAACTAAATATCTTCTTTTTGTTCATCACTATTAGTTTGAAGGAATTTTAGACCATTCCTCAGTACAGGCAACCTTTTTCATCTCCAACTCCTCACATACATTTGCTCAGAATCCTTTATCATTTCTTAATATCTAGGGTACTCCCATGGCATTATTTTTTCAACATAGGTGATCCAACGTGTTGGTGAAGACTGTCTGCAGGAAACTGTGTATCAATGAATATACAAAACTAAATAAGGCAGAGGAATACCTGTGACAGAATTTGCTGCTGGGATTATTGTTTGTTGGTACAATATCAGCCTAAAATATATACCCTGTATATGGCATGCAGACATGTTCAAGTGTGGGGAACTATTTAAATAGCTCCATAGAAAATGGAGCCAATGAATGTTACTGTCATTTTTCTAAATGTAAACAGCAATAAATCTTCATTTCAAATGTGTTGTAAAAGCTGGTACTCCACACTAAATTCTAACATTGATTTTATTTGAATATATTCAGCGAATATAACTTAATTTTAATTAAGTTGTTAATACTGTTAATAAGTGAGTACTTTGGAGTACAAAAGGTTGAATAGATTAATATATTCTAGTTGAATCAATGAAGATACATGTCCTGCCCCCCCCCCAAAAAAAAAAAAAAAAGTCACACACGGATATTCTGGGAACCACCTTTAGTCAATTACGGCATGCATCTGCTGTGGCAGCAATGTCACATTTATTTCCACCCAGAGTTGCATTTATTATTCACCTCCAAAATCTTGTGATAATGGGAGTCAGACTTCTCTGCAAAGTCTTCTCCACAGCACATCCAAAAGATTTGCAATGGGGTAAAGGTCTGGACTCTGTGGTGGCCAATCAATGTGTGAAAATGATGTCTCTTGTTGGCATTGTCATCTTGGAATACCTGTGCCATCAGGGGAAAAAAAGTACACTGATGGAATAACCTAGTCATTCAGGGTAGTTAGGTAGTCAGCTGACCTCATTCATTGGACATATAACATTGGTGAACCTAGACGTGACCAAGTGTTGCAGAGCACTGCCCCCACAGGCTTGTATAGTAGACAAGGCATGATGGCTGCATCACTTCATACACCTCTCTCCTTCTGGAACAGGGTAAATCTAGACTCATCAGACCACATGACCTTCTTTCATTGCCCTAGAGTCCAATTTTTATCCTCCCTATAGCAAATTGAAGCTTTTTCCCCCCGGATAGCCTCACAGAGGTGGTTTTCTTATGGCTACACACCTGTTCAGTCCCAATCCCTTGAGTTGTCTTTGCATTTTGCATGTGAAAATGTTCTTATAATTTATTTTCACTATTCAACATAGCCCTGAGTTTTGCTGTTTTTTTTTTAAAATAATTTCATTTCACAAAACGTTTAAGTGATTGCCGATGTCTCTCATTCAATCATTTTGTCCAAACACATTTCTTCTTTAAAGAAGATGGTTCCCCACTATCCTTTCCATTTTTGAAAATGCGTTGGACAGTTCTTGACCAAATTTTTTTGTAGTTTCAGCAATTTGTCAATATCTGACACTGCTATGATTAATCACACTTATTGAGAATAAAAAAAAAAGATGCATCTCATGTCACCAGCGATGACCTCTATCTTGAAAAAACATAATTGTACAAACAGATGTGATTGTTTCAACTGAATAAAGTCTCTAAAAAAATGCTGTTTTTTAGGCAACGAGTTTGGATATTGTTATTTTTAGTAAAGCCAACTTGTTATATTTTACAGTGCAGGTCTTCTTATGATTAAGCCGAGGTAATTTGAAATAATATTTTCCGAAGGCATAAAATATTTTGCATGAGTCCTTCATACTGTTTTCAAGTTCATGATTTTTTTAAATTGTGCTGAAAGTGGCATTTTCATTTGTGAAAGACATTTTGAAAATTTTTGTTAAGGGCCAGTCTTGTTCTTGAATGTTTGGTACAACTTTTACACACACTGTGCTTACCAAGCTGATCTGAGGAATTAATTCAACTAAAATGCGTGAATGTTGCAAACTACAATATTATTTCCCCACATTTTTGCCATATTGATAGATAAACAGCTCTGTGTCTGGGTGGCATATCATGCTAAACACTTCCAACATAAAGGATCCTGTTCAAGCGGCATAATTTCTTTTCAAATTTTCTTTCTGTCCCTATCTTACTATCACAATGTCTACGAGGGCAAGTGAACAATAAATCGTTCATAAGTTTAATAAGATGAAATGGATTAAACTGAACCCTGACCTTTCAGAATGCAACTCACCGGAAAGAAAAGCAATGATTGCCATTTCTCTTCATGGATAGCTTCCACAAGAAAATGGCTTATAATTTAGTTACAAATCAAAAACACAAAGGAAAGGCTGTAGAACAGCAGCAGAGTCACACAGGGTGAAATATAAAAAACAGCTGAGGTGTTGAAGAGAAAAACAGGCCAGGAGAGGAAATGAGAAAACAAAACAATAGCTGTGAGAAATTAAAGTTAAAAAAAAAAAAAAGTAGAATGAAAAAAGACTATATTCAGTCCTTAATAGGAACATACAATACAACCATGTGGCAGCTTTACAATTAGTCAATACAGGAAAGAATGCCTTTATTACTTAAGAGAAATATTTCTTCTTAAACAGGATACAAGACTCTGTGGTGTATGAATTATTTACCCTACTTAAAATTCCTTGCACCAAAACACATGTCAGCCTCACAGTAGATGAGCTCTTTTATCAGTAAGGTATGAAACCAAGCTTTTGTGCATAAAGGTGAGATTCCTTAGTTCTCCCTTAAAATGCTTCCTAAGACATAATGTACCATAATGAAACTGCAGAGGCTCCAGATGGAATAGATCTACTGTAACAGGGAGGGGAAGCCTCCAAGCAAGAGTCATTTAAAAAGGAGAATGATGCATAGAGTAAGCTTATCATTTTCTGCCACATTTGCACAATTTTACCTAAATTTGATAGTGATAACTACAGGGTTTCTGAGTAATATCCCCAGAGAAATATTGTCAGGGAGTCCTATGTAAATTTATCACACTGACAATATGTACCTGGAAGTAAACACTTTATTACAATCTACCTTGTGTCTATATGAGACATTCAGTAACATTCATGATTAATTGAGATGTTTTGTATCATCACCCATGCAAGGTATTTTCTACTCAGCTAACACTGATCACACTAAATCATGGACCCAGTTGTTGCTGCAAGATCCTCCAGAAGATAATGAGATAAATACAAATCTGAATCCCTGTGAGTCACTGAATATTTTTGATTTTGAATATTTAGATTTTGAATATTTAGATTTTTTTCTTTTTCTGAAAGAAAAACTTTAAAAAAAAGTTCTTAACTTCACAACCAACTTCAGTACAATAGAAACACATCTGATGCCACCCACAAATAGAAAAAGTTTAGAGAGGCTTGTTTACTGTTGTGTTAAACATATCAATACATCATCCAGTTTTTTTTAAATTACATGTTTTAATTACTTAATACGTACGGTCTCAGGCTTACAAAAGGAATATGTCCATTCTTTCCAGAAAAAGTACGATTTTTAGCTGTTTAACAGACTATAGTTGTCATCTTGTGATTTTCATCTTCATGTTGAAAACACATTTTCAATAGGAGACGTGTCTGAACTGTAAGTAGGTCAGTCAAACAGCCATATACTCACAGTGATATTACATTGCAATTCATATAGAATGAGATCTGGCATTGGAGAAAATGCCACTTAAATTTAAAAAATTTCAGTATAAGACTTTGCATCTAGACATATGCAAGTCACATGCCATTGACCCTGATGCACCCTTTGTCAATACCAGTCTGGATGGTCTTTCTCCTCTAAAGGCTTAATCAGATGAGTTCGTGTCCAGAGTTGAGTGTGAACATATGGCTCTTTTTCCTTGCATACTAGAGTTTCAGGTTACAGTACATTTGTGAAAGCAGACAGTGTTGAGTGACAATATACAATATTTTTTCCATTGTATTCCTGAGTAAGATTTACCCAGACTTCTAAACCAGGGGTGTCCAAAATCAATCCTCGAGGGCCGCTGTCTTGCAGGTTTTCAATGTGTCCCTGCTCCAACACACCAGATTTACATGAAATGGATCCAACAGCCTACGAAGTTCTGCACAGTGACTCATTCATTTGAGTCAGGTGTGTTGGAGCAGGGAAAAATTGAAAATCTGAGTGATTATAGCCCTTCAGGACCAGAGCTGGACATCCCTGCCCTGAACGTCTTCAGATTGTTATGCATCATAGACGTTGAGAAAAAATATTCTTAAATTAAATTAACTGGTCAAATGAAGTTTGGCAATAGGTGGTAAAATAAGAAAAAAAAAAGAAAAAAAAAAAGAAAACACTGCCCATCTTTGTGTGGAAAGAATAAGCCTTTAATGGATGTTCATTTTATACCCAATCCTGACACCCTCACTTTTCACCCATTAATCTGCTGACTGTAGAATCTTCCAGAACAATGTTGTCTCTATATCCTATATATTCATTCTCTTTGCTTCTCTCATAACTTTTTGAGTTTGTTATTTTAACTTACCCATGCTTGGAAATCTGGTACAGTTGGAAATATTGAAAATTAGGATATTTTCATTTGTTTAAATTAACACTTAAGCACATTTTAAGTTGAATTTGTAGTCTCAGATCATGTAAATATTCTGTTATAAATCTCAACCATTTGATGGCATAGATAAAGATACACTGCGGGTAGTAATCAGATTAAATACTATAAGTAGAGATGCCCAGACTGTTCCCACTCCTTATTGGAAGCAGCAAAACATTTGCTGAAGAGTGATAAGTGTAATGTAGATAATGTGAATCCTTTTTAAGCAAGTCTTTGTTGCTGAAATAGTTTAGTTATGGCTTTTAGTAATAACAGATACTGTTGGCAAGTTGCCTAATGGTTTTTACACAGTTGGGAAATTATTATTTAAATTCAAAGTTGCTCAGAGGGGCAAAGAGGGAGTACAAGCCCACTTGACAAAATGTCTTTTCAACTTCAAGAGACAATATTATGTATGTTGGTTTGATTAGGAAGTTATTGTTTGCTATTGCATCGGGTCAAAGAGATGTCTCAGTTTTTAATGACTCCATCAGACAGGCAACAACCATATATAAAACTTAATAACAATGCTTTGATCATAGTTCAGAGCATCAATAATTGATAGTGAGAAAGTTGAGCAGGGTCTTATCTAATTTTCGCTAAACCCAGTATTCTTGTTCAAGAATGGTTTGAATGATCATATTGAGTTATAGAAATAGCAAGGGTGGCAACATGATCATACTGCAATGCCAGATAAACATTTGGTCAATGTGATCCATCGTTCAGCAAAACAGAAAGGCTGTGGTATGGTTCTCAGGGAATGAGTCTGTCCTTTGCCCAAATGTGACTCCATGGGTTGTTGCTTGTAAAAACAATTTATAATTATGTAAGAAGAATGAGGAGCCTCTTGTGGTCATGAGAGCAATACAAAGTGATATATTTTCAGGTTGTATTACTTTATGTTCTGTATTGAAGGATATGAAAAAAATATCTTTTTTTTCATTTTGATTAGAGGACTTGTTTAAAAGAAAGCGTTATCTCAATGTTTACCAGGGTTAACTTGTGGAAAAATATTGTATTGTAACATGTTGTGGTATTCAATGTTCCGGGTTGCTGTAAGTTACATGTTCAGCCTGTTATACTGCAGTGTTTAGGG
>JAOXYM010000001.1:29705235-29731252 GCA_028567055.1 Leptatherina wallacei
CTCCACTGTGCTCATAAAGGGATGGACATGGTCAGCTACAATACTCAGGTAGGCTGTGCTGGTTAAACCATGCCATGGTGGTACTAAGGGGCCAGGCAACGTTGTCCAGCTCTGGTGAGTCTGTGTGAATTGTAGCCTTGGTGTCAAATCAGCTTTCACACCGACACGGTGCCGGTTTCTGAAGCTATTTTTTAACTGGCTAGCACATTTTGCACCAAAATAAAAGTCGGTTCCCAACGGACACCAAAACGCTGTGGTTCTCAGTCGTGATCTGTGACATCATCGGTGGTAAAGGCTGGATTCACCTGAATGCCAGACCACTGTTATTATTTTTCAAAAAAGTAAGAAAAAGATGGATGCTGCCTGTCAGTGTTCACACAGGTGTTGTATTACACACTGTTTCAATAAAGTTTAAAAAAAACAAAACAAACGCCAGTCCATATAATCAATCAACTTCAGAAAGTGAAAAGGAAAAAAGACTTGAACAAAAGTAGAGCTGGACATGGAGTTATATGTCCATCTTTCCAGCTGCTGGACAGCTACCGCAGCAGACACCACAGAAGAAGCCAACCACCCCCCCCCACCCCCCTCCTGGTGTGAAGACAGAAGGATGACTAGTGAAAAACTTTCAGATCAGCTAACTTACATCAATAAAACACTGGAATTATTAGTTAAGAATAAAACCTCAATGTCACTGCATTCTGTTGCCTAGCAACCTATCAAAACTTTGGTAGGAGATATAAGCTCATGTTGACATCCTAACAACTTATTAAATTTGTATTTGTATTTATTTATTTTTAAAAAGGGACATCGCTTATTAATATACATGAATCATGTAAACACAGGATTATAGACTAATTTCCGTCCTTTGTCCCTTACAAGGTCCAATAATAACAACAGACAGTAAGGGATTCAATAAAGTAAATCTTTAAAAGACAAAATAAGAACAATATACATCACAGCCCAGAGACAGTACCCCAACCAATAGGATCCATTCGTAATGATTAAAGTGCAGAGTGCTAAGTGCCATCACAAGATGATAAAGTGCTTGACTGACATTGCACAATGCCCCTTGGCTGTTTGAATATATTGTTTATTTCAGGAAACGTTGGGTTATAACGAAGCATCAGCTTTCAGGACCAAAGCTCCAACATGTTTATGTTCCGTCTAGTAAAGTCCTCCCACTTTGGTTCTGGTTAAACTGGTGTGAATGTGGGCCGGTTCACCAGAAAGCACCACGTTGTTGGATCTATGGCTCCAAGAATTAAGACAGTTCTGACCCGCTACTAGCTAAATGGACCTGATAGAGTGGCTGACTCTTCTACCGAAGACTAGATCTGTCAGTGTAACAATCACCAGCCTTGATAATTAATTTATTTAATTAAAACTGATGATTTAATTTAATTAAGTTGATAGCAACAGATTTACCAGGTTTTCTGGCCTATAACTAATTAGAGCATTGGAACAGATAATTAACTATTAACACATGTTGCATGATGATGTTCTCAAAGTGATGATAAAGATTCAAAGGACACCACAATGTGGAAAGAGATGCATCCAGAAACATGAGAGATTTATTTGAGGCTGTGGTACTTTTAGCTCTTTCTTGACCCTGAGTGAAAGGACCATGAGTGTCTGCAAACATTCAGAAAGCAGCTCAGAGCATGATCCGGTAAGACGGATGAATGAAAGATAATGAGCAATACTGTAATAATATGATCACAGTTGTGATCATTCTGTGTGACATGTGAAAGTAAACCATCTGTAGCACGATGAAAACCAATTATCACGTGAAAATAAACGGCAAACATGTCCACCACAACCCGGAAAATCCACTGATTTGAAGTATTTTAGAGAAAAACCTGCAGCCTCCCCGCGGATGCACAATGACACATTTAATGTCTTTAACTGTTTCTGTTCACCCCCTCTGGCTGCAGGGTTGTTGTTTTCTTCGTGGGGGATATTTACATTTTCATTTGCATGGTGGAAAAACTCATTTACATGTTTTAGTAAAGTCAGCTTTCAAGTTTGTTGAATTGGTTCATTTCAGCTGCAGCGGTTTAATCAGTCTGGCAGAGGTCCTGAAATCACAATTACCTCTCGCCACTCCTTCTCCAGCACAACACGCCGCCACAGCAGGCCGTGTGAGGGGTTTTATTTTAATGCAGCAGAGTTAACATTTGCATGTGAATCATCAATTACTGCTCATGAAAATGGAAGATTTGTTTTTTTTTAGTTGTTGTTTTTTTTACAGGACCTTTACTACACTTGCTCGACATGGTGTTGTTTCCTGAAGTCCCTCTTCTTCGTGTTTTTCTCTAGACTTTTCATTATCCTTACAAATCTCCCAGTGTGCTAACAAGCTGCTTCGCTCAGTGAGTGAACAGACGGCGCTCAGGGGGGAGAAGAGGATCAGAGAGACTTGGAGCTCTTGGGTTGGTGTGTGTGTTAAGAGATTCACATCTTTTTTTTTTTTTTTTTCCACATACAGCTGGGGCTCAATTAGTGTCCATTTTTGCTAATTAAGTACACTCTGTCTGAATCAGTGGTGCAAAGACTAACGTTGTTTGTCAAATCATACGCTGTATCCGGCTTGCTGCCCCTGAGGCAGGCTGGAGGCCTCTCTACTGTACATGGCTCTTCCTCTTCCTTCATGTGTTTAGAGATGAAGAGAGGAAATAAAGAATTCCCTGTGGTTCTCTATAGCGAGTATTTATTTATCTATTTTTCCAGTGTTATTTACACAAAATCCTACTTGCAAGGAGTGCTGCTTTAACAATGAGGAAAGGGCAAAAGTGTCGATCTGGTTGCACGATCTGGTTCTTTCTCAGCCAGAACTCTTGATGCTGAACGTCTGTTTCTGCATGACATTGGTTACCGGAGCGGCGTGCAGAAGCACAGCTGAAGGCACAGCAGCGGAGTTTTTGTGCATATTTTCCTAACAATGAGGAGCAGAGTAAGCTTGGCAGAGCAGATAAATCCTAAAGGACTTGAAGAAGAGACCCACAGTCACAGACATTTACAGTGTGAAAATACCCTCGCTGGTGTCTGAAGTTAACACTTTGTAGTATGATATGTGTTAAATTGCCCTCACAGAGAGAGCTAGGTCCGAGACTGTCAATCTCTACACACCATCTGCGTACGGTATTAATTTCTGAAACAAGACCACGTTCCTCTGCAGAGGGGTCAGACTTCTCCAAAATGATCTGTCAGCCCCTTCATCCCCTGTCGCACTCTTATCAATGCTGCACACTTTCCTCTCCACTGTTGCCATGGATACGGTTTGGCAGGGATGAGTGGTATCAAAAGAGCTGTGGAGTTTAGCGAAGACTCTTCTCCACACTTACCTTTGTTATGTAGCTCTAATCCCTTCCTTTTGATCTTCTTTTGATGGAGACATTAAACCTGGAGGAATTCAGGATGTAACTTACAAAACCACATGCTACTGATTGACTGGATGAGACGGCGATTCTCTGCGGACAGATGCTCTGGTCTGGCTGGATGGCTGTCTTCTAGCTAACAGATACCACCTTATTATCTGCAGTCGGACAGATTGGGAACCACAGCTTTCTTCTGTTCCACGCTTGAATATAAACATAAAACAATTAACAGCTTGACAAACCTGGACTGTCTACCCCGTAAAACTAAACTAGATCGCTGGTGCCCCAGAAGGTTATCGCTTATATTGTCAAGAATTTCTCAGGGACGGTAGTGTGTAAACTGTGGGGTAAATTGGGATGGATAGCTTATCCTTTAAGTGATCTACAAAAGTTTTCCAGGCATTTATATCCCGTCCATGCAAAATGTAGTGTTTATTTAAAGACTCTGGTAAATCCACAATGACTGATCCATGATAACAACATTATTTATCACATATTCATCATAAAAAAGGTCATTTTGTTGCTAAAAAACCTCGACTATTATGATATATTCACTTCCTGTCAAACTTTCCACCAATCAGAGAGCTTAGATTGACAGTACTGTCCAATCAGGAGCAACAAGTGAGCAGAAAGTTCTATGTGTGTCTGAAAAGACAACAAATAATGCTCCTCTATGGCTGGAATAAAGCCAAGAAGACGGTTATGTAGAGTTTCTACAGTCAACCTTAAAATCCTGTCGGTGCATTTCTGTTCCTTATAACCAAATGATAAAAGATAAACGCTACAACAAAAAACACTTTGATTTGATGAATTTCAATATAAAAACACATCCTTAATATAAAATCCAGTTCATAAGACTCCATGAAATGAACACAATGCTGCTCGGAAGTATTGTTTATTTTAATAAGTTATCCAAATAAAATAAAAAAAAGGGGGGGGGGGGATTTGTGGGGATCAGATATCAGCACAATACTGGTTTTAATTAACAGATCTTGCATTCAGCCTTCACTATGAGGATTATTATTAAAGTAGTTTCTATTCTGTTCTTTCATAAATTCTTTCTTTTTGCCTTTTTAGTTTGGACCTCAGTGAGCCGCTATGACTGATGGGTAATCATCTTGTTTCTTACACAAAGTTGGCTTCATTATGCTTCACACAACCATGTCCCCAGCTTTCGGAGTTTACTGGCAAAATGGTGTCTACAGAAGGTGAAACTGAGCCCTGGCACTATAAAACTTTTCAATATATGAACAGCACCATCAGTATGTCTGACGAAAAGCGCTACCTAGACTGGCTTAATATTCTGGCTGGTTTTAGCTGACAACGCTCACCAGACTGGTTCTGCTGCTTTGTCTTTAAATGGCCACCTGCTAGTTTGAGTTGTTTCCACCTGAAAATCGCAGGTATTATCTTTCTAGTGCCTTTGTTAAGCCCACAATAACCCGGCATGCTTAACAGCAGAACCTTCTCCTGTGTCGACATCAGCTATCGATACATCATCGATGTGCATTTCCCACTACGGCACGTCAAAATGTCTGCTGTGACAAAGGTCTGTCAGTCAGCTGCCTGGGAGAAAAGTGAACCCCTCTGCAACACACTATATCAGGTAGAAAAGAAAATTAAAACCAAGATTTACTTCTCTTTGATTAACATTGGCATAAGATGTGCACAGATATTTACTATCCATGCACTCGTTTAAATTAAACTTGCTCATTTTTTACATGAATTGCCCCAGATTCCTTTTTTATTGTGAATTGACTGCAGATGAACAAACTGAACTGAAATGAGTCAAATAATGAAATACCTATATTGTTAGACACATTTCCATGGTTACATCACATATCGCTTCCAGGGAGTGCACAGATATTTCCAATTACTCCTAGACTATAATGTTATTTTTATTACTAACTGAGTCTACCACAGAGCACAAAGTCAGAATCCAGTCTATTTACAGGATGATGATTTTATCTACCACATTTAAGGGAGCAAGAATTTGATGACAACTGAATCCATCAATATATTTTTATTATTAGTTAAGTCATTCAGTTTATAGTTACTAAGAAAAAAGTAGCTGAAGCAATCTTCCATTAGGCTGCTGATCTTTACAACCCATGACATGAATTAAGAAACTCAAACTCTTAAAATATGTTTATTCAAAAAGATAAATAAATTAATAAAAAAAAAAAAGATTTTTTAAGAAGTTATTTTATTTCACAGCTCAACATTCCTGCTTATTTAAACTAGAAAAATGTAATAAATTACTTTTTAGATCAACTAGAGGCAAGATCATAAGAAAACATATGGACTTAATGATTATTATTAGGGGGGAAAGTCTCATTATTAATACTCCAGCTGCTCTGGCTTTTATGAGAAGTCCAGTTCTTTTTAAAAGAGCCGGCTCTTAATGTTTAGCTCGCTTAGAAGAGCCGGCTCTTACAGCGACCAAACGGCTCGTCATTTAGTTTCACTTGGAGCTTCTGTTTTAGCCTAATTTATCTAACTTTAATGGTTTGTTGTTGAGAATTTTATTATTCAGTGTTTTTCATAAAAGCCGTATTAATTAACAATTAACAATTAATTAACAATTAATTAACAATAAGCAGTATAAAATATGTACGGAATAAAAGCACAGTTTAAAGTCACAGATCCAAAGAAGAGAAAAAACTGTGGAGGAGTATTTATCATAAACAATAATAAAAATACACCCAGAGACTATTGCCAACAACTGGCTTATAGATACGTAAAAAGATATAAAAAAAAAAGAGTCTAAGCAGCCTCGTTGGGAATGTGGCACGGAAGTAGAGAATATTTTAAGGGGGGTGGGAGGCGGTCAGTACAGTATTTGAGGTTTGAGTGGTGACAGAATGGGCTCCTGTAGTACCTACCAGCGGGCTACAGACCAACATGTAGTGGCCAGGATGTGATCTGTCCTAGATGATGTTATTAGCAAAATTTGATTTTTGTTCATTTTTAACTTTTAACATTAATTAGTTTTAACTTTAAAGGGACACTGTGTAACTTTTGACCCAAATATCAGCCTAATGTAAGTAATAATATATGTTTTCTGGGGCCAATATACAGTGTTTGACACATGTCCGCGCTCCGAGGGGGGGCTGCCCTCTTTAGAAACCAGACATTGTAACTTTGCATGAGCGGATCCGTCTCTCGTGGGATCATGTGACCTGCAGCGCTTTGCTTTAAGGCTCCACCTCTATAAACACAGAGGGCTCTGCTTTGTGCTACTTTTTCCTCCTCTTCGATGGAAAGTTTTGTCATGGCTGAATGAAGTAGGTGAACCAAACAGCGGCAGTGTGAACTCACACGATGACATCTTTAATTTCTTGATCCATGGACGTCACTCACGAAAAACAACATTCTCCATCATTCAGGTTCGTTTTCTGACACTTTACCTGAGTTAACAAGTTTCATTACTCTTTGTTGTGAAGCATGCATTGTCTAACGTTGCATTATCATCAAGATACATGACTTTATCGCCACTAAATCAACTTTTAAATTATGGAGTGAGAATTTTTTTTATGTTTAATTGGACACCAAACATTGTTTTGGCATCATTATGGGTGTTTTTTATTATGTAAAATACTTTGTGCTACTTTTTGTATAAAAAGTGTTTTATAAATTTTCCCAATGCTGATATTTGATTAATCACTAAATATCTACTTCATCCAGTCATCCACAGAACATGACTGCTTCTCATTTTTTATGTAAATATGATTTCTCAATTCATTTTCTGTTGCATTTTGTATTTCAAGGACACTTTTTCGTCTTTTTGTCTTTTCTGATGCTTTAACATCTTCCTCTCTCTACCTGTGTGTTTCCCTTTTACAACCTTCCCATTTTGTTTGTACTTTCTTATAATTTCAGACATATTTAGTTGGGAATAACCATCATCTTTTTCCTACAGTCTGTGTAGAGTTTCTTTCTTGAAGGAGTTTTTAAATCTTTTCCATTGTTTCAGCAGACAGCTCCTCTTGTTTTGGCCATGTTTCCTGTTAATAATCGAGGTGCAACTGCTTATTAAGGTCTGAAAACGTTTTCTTTTAACTGCCGACTCATTTCTCATGTGTAGATTTGTGAGGGTATTTGTGTAATACATGCAAATTACACGGTGATTCTATCATTTTTAACTCACAGTTGAGAAATTTCTGAATTATAATTATTGTGCTGCTTTATCTTAAAAAAAAAAAGACATAAATTACAGCAATTATATGAAGTTTTTTTGGGGGGGCTGCATAGAGAAATTAAGAGACAAGATACACAAACAGAAAGGCCAGAAGAAAAATAGATTGATGGGGATGGGGATGGGAAAAGACAAAGACGGGGGTAAACCATGGAGAAACCAGGAAGAGAGAAGAAAAACATGAAAACAGAGGTGAAGAGGAAAAGACAAGGAAACAAACAGAAAACAGGTGGAAAGCAGAGACAGATGGAGTGGGAGAGGATGAGGTTTGACAGAAATGTAAAACTTACATGAAGAGGAAAAAGTCAGGGAGAAAAAGGGAGGTGGTGGGTGTAGGTTATCAAGAGAAGGAACAGCTCAGATCTCCCACCCAGTGGTGGCAAATGAGGGCAGTAAGTGGGCAAAATCTGGCAGCATCCTCACTGCAACAGCTACCAGAGGTGAAGAGCTGCCACAGTCGGGTCATTCAGGGGTTTCTGATCAGGGGGACCCACCACTGATTTTCCAAGAAAAGATGCTCTCCATAAACTGCACCGCTAATGGACACCTAATGAAGGCCCCCAGCAGCTTCCTGAAGAGTCAGACAAATAAACCCCCAGATTCCACTGTGCCTGTCAGCCTGACACTGAGGGCTGCCCACGTTGGCCTCTGAGGAGACAAAGTCAAACGAAACAGATTTCTCCTGTCCCTGCTCTGACTTGCTGACTCCTGCTCAAAACAACTGTGAGCAACTGAATTCTACTGCTGCTCCTGGCTTGTTGAAAAATAAGATGAAAATGTTCAAATCAAGTTCAGTCTAGCTCTTAATGCCTTTGCACACTGTTACATGTCAATACAATCAGTAACAGCAACAAAACACTTCTCTCATGCTCTCTGGGAATAACCTTTTGATTTTTGATTTCCACAGCGTGTGCCTCGGTGCCCTGTCTTTTCCCACTGATAACATGGAATACGAAAAATGACTGCACTTTATGAAAATCCCTGCGTATGCACTTTTTTATTTTTATTTTACTTTTAATCTTTCCCAGTTAATCTAGCAGAAAAGTGAGCTACTAGATGCAGACTTGAGAGCCTGCACAGATCTTTCATCTGTGGCCACAAAAGGCTCGTCTTCACAGAGAAAAATGTCCAGTGGTCCTTTGAAAATAGTTTCCTTGTCTCTGGAACATTTCCCCCTAATTTCCTCAGCTTCTGTTCAAGTGACTGCTGAGACTGTCCTCTTTGAGAGTTACACAGAGTGCACATCAATGTTTCATGACCCCTGTCCCTTAATATGGCCCACACAGAAGAAGATGAATAACCACACATTAGTTACTAGACTAACTTTCTCTTGGCACACTGCATTATTTAGGGGCCAATCTATTAAAAGTAATCAGCGACTTCAAACTCTTTAGCCCTGCTCTTTCAGTTGTCACGTTTTCAGCTTTGCCCGTGTGCCCCTGCTCGACCGGACGTGGCGTGCAACACACATGGTTATGCCAGTGTAATTGTTTTGCTTTCTGCTGTCAGCCATTATCCTAATTCACACAAAAAAGCCCCTCCTTCCACTGGCTTCAGTGGAAAGTGGAGCCCTGAGGGCAACTGTACGCTGAGGAGGCTGGGAGAGCAAGAGAAACAGTGAGTGTGTGTGTGTGATCCAGAGTGAGAAAGAAACAGTAAGAGACAGATAGAAAGAGAGAGAAAGAGAGAGAAAGAGCAAGGGATCATGTGTGAAAAAGAGAAAACGAGAAGAGAGCACTCCAACCAACTCACACTGATATCCAGGCTTTAATCATACTGTAAAAACACTGTTTAGATGCACCGACGTGGCTGTATGCTACATTTGCCCTGTGTATGTCAATGCCTGAAAAACTTTGTAAAGTGTTAAGCTACACCAAAGCTTAAAAAAAAACAAAAAAAACATGGAACACGGTCATAAACACAATAACAAATTTGTATTTTTGCTTAAGCAATCCACTGGATAAACCGGATATAACACCGAAACAGTGGACAGAACATCATCTTAATAACAAAAACAACATAAAAACCCTTGTCTGGGTTGAGCTTTATTTTTCTCATAACATGTAACACTGGTATAAAAGGGAGAGCTGTCAGGGATTTCCTGTCAGCGGACTCTGTGAATATCAAGATTTTATTACCAAGGGATTACGTGGATTGTTTCCTGTAGCCAATTTGGCAGATTTTCTGGCGTATGTTTACCTTGGCCCACATGGGATTCAGCTGATGCAGAACTCAAGGCGCTATAATGTAATGAATGACACTGTGTATTAAACAAAAAAAAAAGCCCTAAACCATAAGAGGGGGAAAAAAATCAAATCAGAAGGGATATAGAATTTTTTTTTTTACAATAGTTTTGTTTGCTTTCTGAGCCACCTGTGATGGGGCCAATACATTTGATGGAGCTAAAAAGAAGTACAACAATGTGGGAAGAACTCGTCAGAATAAGCAGAAGTGCATTTATTAACATGTTGCTTTATTTGTGAGCGAGATAGCATTATCATAAGGTGTTAAAAGTGTGGGGTCCCTTTCCTGTCTACACATAATTTAGGGAACAGAAAGTCACTGCTGTAGCTGTGAACCTTTTAAAGTTTCACTGCAATGCATAATCCATATTTTGAGCTTCTGTTGCAATCGAATGAAAGTGAGAGTATGAGGTGGGCCAGTGTGTGGGTGGAAAAATGATTATACTGATTACACTGAAGATAACTGTGTTTGAGCACAAACAGTGGCGATAAAGATGATCTAATGGTAAAAGCTGCCCCTGAGAAAGTCAACACACTGATGAGCTAGATTTGAATCAGATTTGAGGCTGGCCTAGACCAGCTGTGATGACAGGCTTTCGGACATTTACATCATTGTTTTTCCTCCAAGGATTCCTCACAGCATCCTGATCTACTGATGAAAGTAAAAAAAAAAAAGAAAAAAAAGAGAAGAAGAAGAAAAAAAGGCTGTGAAAAAGAGGGTGTAGTGAAAAAAAAAACTGTCTGTGTGCTGCAAATTCACACATACACTGCTACTGTCATCAGCAGGGAAACATGTGAAAAGTACCATGCAGCAGCTGAACTCTCAATCAAACCCATGTGGAGGGAGATAAAGAACAAGCCTGTGAGGTATTTATTAAATAACTAAAATAATTATCATTAAAGCAAACAAAAGCACTCAAATCCATCATTTTAAAGTTTGGAGATTATTATTTTTTTTTACAAGGGGGGTAAATATAACCACATGGTTTAAAAAGACATCACAGTGATGTCACTGAAAAGTTGCAGAGCAGCTGTCTCAGAGCCAGACAGCCACACCACTTAGATATCCTAAATCCAATTAGACTTAATAAAGACAAACACAGATCAAATAAAAATAATATTGATTTGCTGGTGAAATATTGTTATTTTATATAAACTAGTATAAAGCAACGTAATTTTATGTGTAAACGTTTTCCATTATAAAGCTGAAATTAATCTCACATTTAAAAAGAAAGCTACAACATTAAAAATCTATCCATTTTTTGCTCAATATTTTATCATTAGTGATAAATAATGATAAATAATGATGAATAAATGGAATGAAATAAAGAAACAGCATGAACGGTTTAAAGCCTGGGAGAAAAGTCGGGCACGCGTCTTACCTTGAGTCTGGGTACTTAGTGAGGGTTGCCAGGCTGCTGGTGTACATATGTCCCCCGACATCGATGTGCACCGGGGCGTTCGCCTTAGTCAGCTGAGCCGGCAGAGGGATCCCCTGGGCGGCCAGAGGAGAGACCGGGGACCGGGTCAGAGACAGCCGTGACATGCTTCTTCCCTCCTGAAAGCAAGTGTACAGAAAAGCCATGGGAATATAGGTACAGGGGGGGTAAAGAGAAAGAGAAAGATCTACAGCGATCCTACTCAGGGAAGCAGATAGTATCCTTTCTGAATGGTATCAGATCACTTCCATGTCTGTCTGGTCGCATATTTAGCCTGGAAATTATTGCCACCGCTCTAATTAAGTATGTTTGCATCTTTTCATGCAACACCGCAGGCGAGGATAGAAGGATGCTTATTAGAGAACAGAGCTGAGAGAGAGATAGACAGATAGATAGATAGATAGAGAGAGAGAGAGAGAGAAAGAGAGAGAGAGAGAGAGAGAGAGAGAAAGAGAGAGAGAGAGAGAGAGAGAGAGAAGGGGGGTTGGGGTGATGCTAGGTGTCAGCCTCCAGGGGGATAAAATAAACTGCTGCTGCAATATTCTAATTAAAGGTCGCCTTATGTGTTAGACGTGATGCGCCCAGACACACCAACCACCAATCTGAGAGCAAGGAAAACGCGGCGGGAGGGGAGGGCGCAAGTTTTCCTCCACTACACACTCACATACTTCCAGCACACAAAATAGATTAAGGTGATTGCTTGTCACGTGACTAAACATAGGATGCTTATTGGCACCAAACACGCGTAAAAACGCACCAAAACTCAGTTCAAAGCAGAGAGCGCAGCATACACTCTACATACTGACAGGCCTGACCATAAAGTGCCCTGCTGCAGTTATCACGTGGGTCACAGTCGGGAGAGCTGCGTTTCAAAAGCGCAGAAACCTGAGGGAGGCAAGGGTTTAGGGCAGTAGTTTTTATTGGGGAGCACAGAGGGGCCCTCTAGGGTCAGAGCAGACCTAAATTTGATAAACAGATTAAATGTTTCAGAAAATACTTTGAATTCACGTCGATAAGCCGTCATTTGACTCCGTTCTGCCTCAAGAGGAGCAGAACAGGCATTCAGTGCCAACCTGCTGGTGCGTAATTTGTTTGCCAGCAGCGGCAGGTAGACCACCTAACCTCAGTTTGGCCACAACTTAAAATGACGCCATGTGTGCTCCTATTCTCTCTTAGAAAGCACACTAATGTGAGTCATATAGGAGAAAATATTGTGAGAATGGTTGAGTTTCTATGTGGGATTTTGTTTTTGAAGAAAAAAGCTATCAACTTCTTTTTATGTTTTCCGTGTGATTACACACTGATGGTCATAGCTTGCCTCGTCTAATGTACCTTGAGGCTTTTTCGTTGAAATAAAGACCATTAATCTCCACAAATATTTAAATGAAGCGTGTAGCTTTAATAAAACCCTACTTCTCTTTAAATTAGCAGCAAGTTTGTTGTTTCACACATGGTTGGCTTTTTATGCTAAACTGTGAGGACAACTGTTAAAGTCCAGATCATCCCTGCGGCTCTGAAAGAAGGCCCACTGGGCAAAAAGTGAGACTGTGTTGCTGTTTTTTTTCCCAGGGTGTTGCCTTGCTTAAAGCAGTATCGTATTCGTTTAATACGATTACAGGCAGACGGGATTACATTTCAAATCCCAGGAAAAGAAAGAAAGAAAAAAAAAAAACTTGGAAAGACTTGAAAGTTTTGGTCACACACATACATGCCTGTCCCACCGCCGGTATCTCTCTCTGCCCCACCACCGCACCCAACCAGGTCATCAATCAAACATATTGAACATGTGAACATGAATGAATAAAAAACATACTTATAATGTCTCTTACACTTCCAAGCAGATCAATCTTTCAGTCATTTTTCTATTATACCTATCTTCCCCCCCTAAAACACAAAAGGGTACACACAAGCAGAGACACACACCAGTACACAAGGCATGACAAATTCCTCCACAAAATCACAGCAGCTATAAAGGCATCAACTTTCTCCTCAGATATGCTGTCTGTCTCCCCCCCCCCCCCTCAGTGACCCTTGGTTGCTCAGACACCGGAGCTGATCTTACACCTAATGACTGACATCCACACCACCCTGATGACCTACAATTTTTTGGAGATAAAAAGAAAAGAAAAAAAATAAGACAGAAGCGTTTGGAAAATAAACTGTTCGATCCATCCCACTCCGCGCGAACATCACAAGCCTGTGCTCTGCCTTTAATCTACCAAATACTCAACATGGCGTCTTATTCCTGCTGTACAATTAAAAGCATAACCCCGACACGTGTAATTTACAGGCTGTTTGATAAAATCCAAACGTGGAACATAGTCTGATAAATGAAAAAAAAGATGGGTAATACAATTGAGCTCAAGCAGTAGTCCATACACTTTTGTTTAACTAACCTCTTTAAAAACTGTGCGGACTAATCCTGCACTTTGCGTAAAAAATAGTGGATTCTGGAAGAATAAATTGTCGCCCTACCGTTTCAAACATTGTAGTGAATCCAAAGGAAATCCGCGCCGGCGGTCAGTCCCGGCTGCTGTCCGAGTAACCCCTGAATATTTTCTCCAAATGCCCCCGAGTTTCTGTCAAAACTACACCGCCATCCAGCTTCAGCACGAACCTACACTGCCGCACGGAAAGAGCCAAGTCTTTTCTCCGTATCCCACACAAAACTGCTTTTTTCAAAGACACGACAGGCTCTGGCCGCAATCGACTGCTTGCGAAGAGTCTCTGTGGCTTTAAAGGCTCTATTGCAAAGCTGGCTCGACCTGTCCTCACCAAGCTTCTTTGTACCAAAGCGCACAGGAAGCGTCCTTACCTTGAACATAGATGAGATGATCTCCTTCCCCTTCTCTGCTCTTATTTGGATACGCGTAAAATGTGCGCTCTTGTTGGGATCCTGCTTCGTATTTCTGCCTCTTGTCTGTCTTTTTGCCTAAATGAAACTGCCCCTGTGGTTTGTTATGAGAGGAAGAAAGCCAATAATCCTTCTCTAAATAACAGAGCGGAGCTAAAAAAGAAAATTCTTGCTCCGGGCTGCCCAAGCGCCTCTGGGCCAAGGATTAGGCTACAATTAGCTCAACTCCACTCTCTCGCCTAGGCAATTTTCTCAAGGAAGAGAACGTGATACCCCCCTATTCCTGAAATTATGACTACACAGATATAATAACTTATCTTGAATTTTACGGAGAAAAAGTAGACCGTTCCTCTTAACGGTGTGAAGTTGTGATTTAGAGGGGGGCAGGAAATCTAACAGGCAAGTGTCAGTCGCTGAGTAGATTCAGATTTAGATTTAGCAGATTTTAATCATTGTCATTTCGTCTGATGTAATAGTTCCCCAGGCAGTCCAGCTAGTAGGAGTACATTTCCATCTCCATCTCCAGCCTGAATTTAAAGTTTAAAGCCAGGCGGGCAGCCATAGTCCTTCACCCAGGCAACATATAATAAAGGCGGAATAACTTGTTGATAAAGTCTCGGTAAAAGAAAAAATATGTTAAAATGAAGAGATATCCTTGAACCAATATCTTTCATGCGGTGATTTCCCCCCCCTAGTGTCCCCGCTCTCCCTTTCTCTCCCTCTCTTTCTGTCTTGCCTTAATGTCTGGAGTTGTAACGCCAAATTTCCTGCAGGCCATTAAAATCAAATGACGTCTATGGACATGCATGCATGCTGCTGCAGAAAGCGCCCTCACAACCTGCCTGCAGCCAAATGCGCCATTTCAATTATAGCGCAGGGCTTAGATGGAGATATCTGCACAGAACAACCCCCCCTCTCCTCCTCCTCCTCTTCCTCCTCCTTACTCCCCGGTGAAAGCAGCCTCCAGACTTTTTTCTTTTTTGCTTTTCTTTTTTTTTGGGGGGAAAAGAAGATTGTGGCTGATTATTATTTTCCAACACGGGGTGACACAATGCGGGAGATGAAGCACTGAAGTGTTGCGCCACTTTTGCAGAAGGGAAAGAGGAGTCAAGCAGGTGCTCACACCAAGGAGACGATTATTTATTTATTTGCATGTTTGTTTATTTGCGGGTAAATAACTGTGAATAATTGATGCAACATTGAGCCCAGTAATTATACCCTCTACCAGCATCACGAGAGAGGTGGAACATTTGTTCCTTGATATTTGGCGCCAACCAGTGTAGGAACTTGTTATTGGTCCACACGAATGTGACACCAAAGTGGAACCCTCATCACAGTTTATTCCAAAGAAAAACATCACATTCATTTTAGAAGTGATTTTTGTCTTCTGTTGCTTTTGTCTGTTTCTGTGATAGCTCCTATTCAGGGGGCTTTTACAGTTTTTTTCTTTTCTATTTTTAAAAGCGTAAACTAGAAATAAAAGGAGACAATTAAGTAGTATTGCGGGTTAAATTTGACAGCAGAGTTGATGGGAGTCTGAGGATGCAGCTCTCCTTGAAGCAAGCCAAGTTTTCGTAATTAGAGAGGCCTCATAGCGCTCCGATCTTCCCCTCTGGCACAGATTTTGTTGTTTCCAGAGGTACAAACTAGAGGGGAAACTGGATTTTTTTCTCATTAAAGGAAACAAGCCTGGAGTTAGTTCAATTACATGAAGTATGCAGGGATGTTGTAAATTTAAAGATTTAAATAGCTTACAAAGTGGCCCGGGGCCCCATCAGTTAATTTCCTTAATTTATGGATTTTATCGGTGTCTGTGTGGAAGAAGTAGGTCATCTTGAGTATTTGCACGCAGCTTTGAGGTTCAATGAGAAATCCAAACATCTGCCCTCCTGACCAGCACATCGGCAGGTGGAAGGCCATGGCGCTACTGCCGCAAAACTGCCGCAGAAACCGATTTCTCCTTGTTTTCGGGGATCAGGAATGTTGATCTGCATTATTTGACCCAGGTAATGAGATTATTGATGTCTGGTCTCCGTGATGCAGGCGCAGTGAGAGATAACAGCTCTGTTCTAGTTTCCTTTAAAGGACTGTTCCACTAAATTTCTTCACTGCCTCAAATGTTTGCCTTTCTAAAACGACGGGGGTCAATTAATATTGATTTCTGCTTAACTTTGAATTAAGATGTTTAAGCCGCAACAAGATGCCGCATTCATGAGTGAAAATTTCACTCTCCGTCTGACATCATATGCTAATGAAGTGTATGAATTAATGCATGACCCTGCAAGAATAATAACTTTGCCTCTGGGTTCAAAAGCAGGTGCCATTAGTGGTGTTGCTTTAAGTGGCACAGAGGACAATGCTGCGCCTCTCTCTGCTTCCAGCTTAGCCCTTTTAGCGAAAAAGATGAAGTATGATTTTTAAAGCTTTCCTACTTTATATCAATCAAACTTTTAACAGCATGTAGTTTGCTTAATGCCCCAGAGGATAAACAGTGTTATGCACTGCCTAAAATGATGGAGAATATTTTCTTGCTACTTTCCAGATTACAGGGTAATCTTTGAGTGAAACACACACAAACTTATCTGTTTTAGTTAGAGAACTCCACTGAAGTGCAACCATGCTTTTTCTAATGGCTGGATCACAGGAAGATGAAACATATTACCATATCCGTGGGTTAGGAGCAACACGGTGAATGGAAAGTCCTCTTAAATTATCATTGTTCCACATATTGGTAATTTGACCAATTTGGAATCAGATAGAATACTGTTTTATGCACAGGGTTAAAGGTAACATGCCCACCTGAATACACATGTTCAAAACATATTTATTTAGTAGTTCTTCCAAAGCCTTTCCATGGCCAAAATTCATATATTTCGTATATATTCTTATCATTCTTCAATCCTTTAGGGCATTTGGCCAACGGATGTCTTTTTTAGAACCACACAGCCCAAGTCTCCCACGTACTGTACGCACTGAGGTGAAAACAGTAGGTACATTACAGTCACATCCACCCCTCTAAATGTGAGCGTTTGCAAGAATCTCTTTCAAGCATTTCACATCAGATCAACTCTTCTACTTTCCCCTCTGGCATGTGGAGAAAGTTTGAAAAGAACATTCAGAACTCGCTTTTAGTAATCTGCATGCCTCGTGGAGCCCGGTTGCTGTCAATCGCTCCATTCTTCCAGCCATTTGACATTCTGCTTGATGTTGGTGTGTGTCTGAGGTGCAGCAGCGACACTTATTGTTCATTATTTCAGAGAGAGAAAAAAAAGGGAGAGAGAGAGAGAGAGAGAGAGAGAGAGAGAGAGAGAGAGAGAGAGAAAAAGATGGGGTAATAGGGTGTCAGTTTATTAATAGAACATATGGGTTGTGTTGTATACAAACACCTAACAAGCAGAGTGCAGAATTCCCTCAAGTGCTTAAGGCCAGCAATTAAGTTTTCCAAAAAGCCGAGCACAAAGGGAGTGTTTACTTTCTGTGCATCTTCTGAGAGTTGCTGTTATGAGTCAATTTCACTTATACAGGTAAAGCCACAATGACCCTGATGCTGTCATGTTGTCTTTTTTGGGTCTAATCAGGATGTTCAGGTGATATGAGACGTTTAGTAAACACTAAGCAGCTGGGAGACAGCACCTCCTGGAAGAAGGAGTTTACATTTACATTAACAGATCTGACTCAGTGGTAGGCTACTTCACTTCAATGCTACTTTCAGACTGAGTAAGTAATTATTTTTCTGAAATAACATCTACTAAAAGAAATAGCTAGTTTACCATCAATGGAACTTTAAAGCCCCTCCAGCAGTGTGATTTTTTTCATACCAAATCAGAAAATATTTACTTTTAAGTAACCTGTCCCTACATAATGTTTCTAGTTCTTTTAGGTCTTAATATTTTCACCCCTATTTCTGGTATACTTACTAAGCTGAGTGCAGCTCAACTGGAAAACATAACAAAAAACAAAAAAACAAACAAAAAAAACTGATGTGGCACAAATGCATTTCTTCCTTCTTCTTCCCTTGTTCATCACCCAACCACTCAGATAAACTTGACTCCTTTTGGGGGAATCCAATCCCACTGCTCTTACTCTAATTTATTTTTCTTATCTTAGGTATCATCAAAAACTGGGCCAGTCTTTCAGATTTGTCTAAAGAATCTCTTTTGCTGCCATCAAGTGGTCTGAGGCTCTAATCACAGAGAATATACAAGCTGTGATGAACTCCTTGACACCTGTGATGCAAGTTGAGGAGAAGAACTGGAGCTTTTCTCCTCATGTTTTGAGGAAGATGGATGGATTCATATTTGTGAGCACGCTGTTACATCATGAGGTGTGAATTTTAAGGAAACTTTGAAAAAATACCAAGAAAAATTCTGTGTTTTCACTGAATTCTAAACCCTCTGTCAGAGGGGAAGAGGTGATAATGTGACTTTGTTTTGCGTCATCTGTCGTATTTGTCACCAACTTTCTTCTCTTCAAAGTGTAATCCTCTCTGAAGTTCTTTAAAAAAAAAAAAAAAAACGAAATCTTCTGAAATGTGTTATTCTCCCTCTGGCTCCCAGAGAAACCAGCATCATCCCTTGAATGTGTGAACAGAGGAAAAATGATCTTTTGCTTTTGTTGCTGCTACTGTTTGGTTAGCAGTAACAACGTGAACAGTGTGATGTCTCCAATCACATCTGGTATGCATCACGTACCATTCCTCCCTGCACAGTACGCCTTGGGGGGAAGTCCCTGGCACTGCAGAGCATCCTCAGTCCTCATTAGACTGCATGTGTCATGATGGCATCAACCCGCAGCCTTGACTTATGCTTTATATTTACAATCATCCATCACAACACTGTCATCAGAGCGGTCAGAAAAACATGGATTTAGTCTTGAATGGTTGGAGCTGATGTTTCCAAGCCATGGTACATGCAGCCTCCTGAGGGTCTTTTTCCGTCTGCAGCCATGTTGTTGGGTTTCGTAATGGCCTGAGACTTAAACTGGAGTCCCTGTCCTTTTGTTGCGCGCTGAGCTCCCAAACAGCACAGAGGAGGGACAGGGTTTGATGTGCCTTCTGAAGGCCTGCTGCTTTGTCAACACTGAGGCCCCTGCACTGACACTATGGAAGCTAAGCGCCTCAGGGTGACAGGGGAGGGGAGTGGTGGGGTTGGGGTGGGAGGGAAGGGTGGGTCACAGCAAAAGAGAGAGACAGACAGAGGAAAAGAGAGAGAGAAGAGAGGCAAAGGGGGGAAGGGTGCCTGCTAGTGCGGCCAGCGCCCGAGGCTAGAGCAGAGTGCTCTGTGCAGCAGACTGCCTGATAGGGACTGAGGCTGCTGGCTGATGACATTTTATGGTCACAACATGCAATCCTACCAACTTTAGTTGGTGAAAATCCAGTTTTCGTACACTGGAGAAGTGTTTTTTTTTCTTTTTGTTTTCTTTTTTGTTGCAGCCACACAAAGAATGACGCAGTTTTGCGTGTCATCCAGTCCTTTGAGTTTGACTTCTTTTACAGTAAACACAACAGTGGGTGGTAAAATATTCTCTAAAATCATATCTTATGTTGACATAGTAGAATATTTTCTGATCTATATTTTTCTCTGAAAGAGTTTCAAATGTCTGTGTGTGCACTCCAAATGTGTTTATCTAATTTACTCTGACTCGAGGGATGCAAATTAGAATATGTGTTTCATATGAGCTGAATAGAGTGACTAAAAACAAAGTATGGAAGGTCTTTATACAAGAACATTTGTGTAGATACTTGTTCTTTACATCAGTCATTTTATTTCATTCCATTTTATATTTGTGATTGAAAAGTAGAGAAGAAGTAAGCAAACTTTTGCTTTTGCTTTCCTAAGGATTTAACATTGAGTTGCAGCGGGACCTAAAAGTGTTTTAATGCCTTCATGATTGTCTACATTTCTCCATAAATATGACCTAAAACATCAGCAGATTTTTACATGAGTCCTTAGCGTAGAGAATCAGAACCAAATTAGACAGTTAGACTTTTGTGCCATGGGTTCTTGTCTTGCAGCATGACCTGCTTTTTCTTCAGACTCAGTGCATGGGCAGATGCACTGACATATTCCATATAATGCACAGATATATTTCGGAATCATTGTTCAAGCTATAGCAAGTAATCCTGGCACATCTGCAACACAGCAGGCCCAAACCGATTCCACCACTACTATATTTGTGTAGATTCAGTGTTTTTCTTTTCTGTTAATGTTAATGTTAATGTTATCACTTTCACATGAACCAAAACATTGGATTTTGGTCTCATTTGTCTATTTGAACTCAAGCAAACAGAATAGTTGTAGCTTTCTCCTTAGAGCCTTACCACTGATACCAAACCAATATGAAAGTCAAAGAGAAGTTATTCTGGGTTGTTTGGTGACCTTACAGACTTCTAAATTCTTTATGCGTTCACCATTTCTGAGAAGGGTTCTCATATTTTATAGCGTGCACACACTACATGTCCATGCACACGCTTGTGTACATTACACGTTCTCAAGTGTGAGTTTGAACCTTTAAGGTACAAGTGCACTATCATTACTTTTTCTCTCAGCTTTTCTGGAGAACTCCAGCTGTGCCCGTGTTGTGGTTTCTGAGGTTGGGGGATGGAGTACTGCTCTGCAGCTTTGCAGTTCCCCCACAGCCCAAGGACAAGCCTGGGGAGTTATGAGAAGAGGAGGAGGATGAGGAGAGGTTTGAGAGGAAGGTGGCACAAGTGTTTGGTTGAAGGGAATAAATATAGAAATGTAATAAAGCGGAGGATGTAAAAACGCTAAACTGTGATATCCAAAGTAACACCTGATCTTTAAAGTTACATTCTTGACGCACACCATATTTATTTAAATCAGTCATTTAATCAAAAAATATGATTTTTTTGGTCTAATACAGTTTTTTTATTTACTTTTAGAGCTCTCAAACTCTCATTGTGTTTTATAGTACTGCTGCTCAACTACAACACTAGAATACTTCCCAGACATGGATGGAATATTACCGACCATTTTAAACAATAATTGAACTAAAGAACCAGAATACTGACTTTGTGTGTACATCTAATAGGTTTTATTTGACTTTTAAGTCAGAATGAAGTGTTATGAAAATGTCATATTACCGTACTTAAATTATCAGTGGCTTAGAACAAACAAAAAGTGTGCCGGCTGTATACCACATCTTCTGCATATATGATACAAAAATAATCAGAGCTAGCATCTTTTTGTCTGTTGCATGAAGTGTTTGGATAGAGTGTTTAAGGCCTGTTTACCTGTGATATATTTGTTTTGTGCAGTGATTTACAGTCTGAATGTGTGTGCCATCCTCTAGAGAGTGAGGCAGGGCAGGGCAGGGGCTGGGGCTAGCCGGAGGCCCTCTTTGCTCCCAGGCTGCCCTGATCCAGGCTGAGAAGCTAAGCAGAGCCCCACAGACATCTCTCTTTTTCACCACCACTTTGTGATAAGTACAGCAGGATTTTCAATGTGCACCAAAACCAGGGTTCATTCTCTCACACATCATTATGACTCGGTCATGTGTGGGGTATCAATTTGCTTTGTCCTCTGTTTCAGCTCTGACCTCATTTTATTGGTTTATCTCTCAGATACATTAGCTCGCTGCTGTGAAACCAGTGTAGATGACTGGCAAAGCAAAGGACTGCTGTACACTATAGTTCTTCTTTGGTCACTCAACAAATGATCCAATCAAAATGACCAGAGAGATTTTTTGTTCATGCCCATTGGGGTATTCTGTCAAGTAATTCTGCCTCCTACAAGCCAAAGGAGAGAAATATGATTCATGTTTTGACTTCAGTGTAACGATACGGTGGATGATGGACTCAAACAAGGGCCAGTGACAACAGATAGAAGGAATATACTGTATTTATTAATGGAAATAGTCCAAATCCACTCGACAATCCAAGAAAGACTCACGATACTGGGTCAAGTCCAGGTCAGGTCAAGTCCAGGTCCGGTCAGAACAACCCAGGAGGGGGCCAGAGGCAGAGAGCAGGGTCAGGTTTAGGTCCAGAGCCGGTCAGTAGCGATGGGACGTTTGAAGCCGAGACGTCGAGGTGTGTAGCGAGTACAGAGGGGGCGTGGCAAATGGAGCCTCGTTCCGATGCTTGTATCAGATCGCTGAAAATCACGTGATCAATGACAAACGAGGCCTCGCATAGGCCTCAGTAACCACTATGACAACGGCCAGGCACACCTGGATTAATCAGGTTGTCCAGTAATGAGAGACAGGAAACAAAGGAGCTGTATTAAGTTCAGGAAGTAGCGGAGTTGTGCAACAAGCCCATTGGGACAAAGATGGTTGCGCAATCAACTTGCGCCATTACATAATCCTGCGACATCCACGATGACGGCACCAATGGTTGTCTTTGTTATTCTGCTGCTTAAAATGATCATAATGAATGTGAAATAATTAAATCGGCTGATTTATGACTGATTGAAAACAAAAAGTGATTAAATTGTTAGTATAGAATGACCATAAATAATAAATAGATACATATTAGTAAAATAACTCAAATATGTAAAGCATATTTGAAAGAAACACGGCAAACTTTGAATATTATTACACATGTACAGCCAGTCAAAGAGGAAATATTTCAATATTTCAAGATATGTTTTCAGCAAAGTCTCTGTATCGCCAAACAAAAGCATTTTCCCACTTTTTTTGCTTCAGACGGGACATGCAGCAATGAATTGTGGGTAATATGCTTCGGCGAAGTCTGCATAGATGCAGACTTTACCGAAGTGTGGACTGAGGGTGCAAAAGGGGGCGGGCCAACGTCCACTCGGGAGAATCGGGACACCCTACACACTCGAACCCTCAACGTGAACGCGCAATCCAGGGGCACAAGGTTGGAATTGCGAATATTGGGACAGGGCCTTAGTCATAGCTTTCGCTAGCTTTTCTCCTTTACTTACGGGACAATAGATAGCCATACAGTCCCATCTTAGTCAGGGATCATTTCTTTGCAGTGGAAAATTATCTTTCTTTAGTACGGTCTCTCTGGTTAATGATCATGTTATGGCTATCAAGGAAATATGATGAGGTGTTGGCCAAGTTAAAGATGACTGTGGATCATTCAACTTGAAATGGACGACCATCCATACTCTTTGCCTCATGTGAAAGAGGAAAAATAGCCACGATAACAAAAAGAAATAATAACCTCGGGTTTTTTCGGGAGAAAACTAGAGTCTACATGGGTATAGCGATTACCAGATGGAGACAGTTCATGAGGGAGATGGACTTCAAAACTGAAATGACGTTGCAGCTTTCTGCTGGGCAGGTAAGTTAACACCAAAATAAACTTTACTGTTAGATTGAATTATGTTTGAAATCTATTTGTTGGACTTCCCTGTCCTGTTTCTGTCAGGATTTTTCTGCATCCACCTTTGCTAATATAGTGACAACCTCCTGGTCCCTTCCATGTTAAAACATCATGACAGGCTAATCTTGCTATCACTAGCTGTGTTTCCATTACCCCTAGAATTGCGCAAAACCTAAATATTGCAATAAAAATCTGGTAATGGAAACACCTACATTTCAAAAAACCATTCAAATGTCGCTAAAAAAAGTTTTTACGCTCTCATGAGGAGGTTTTTCAGACGTATCGGTATAGAATTATTTTGCAAAAGTGTAATGGAAACACCTTTTCCGTATTTTCACTTCACTAGACGTGACTTGGGGGCGTCACGTGACCCGTTTGTTTACAGTAAAGATGGCTCGGAATGTATGAATGAGTAGGAAACGGGAATCTTTTTACAAATAATTAAACATCAAAATTTAACCGTCATCCTTGATAACAAACAACTGCAACATGCTTTAAAACATAAAAAGTTTTGTAACTCCATCTTCCTTAGAGTAGGGTCTTCGGAGACGAGATTTTAAGTGAATTAGGGCTTATGCACTAATCACCATTCAATGGAAACACCGGCATATTGCAATTGTACTTTTTGTATTGATTTAAGAAGTATCGCTTTTATTTTGCAAAAAACTATAATGGAAACGCAGCTACTTTTTTTCAACTATGGACTTGGTATTCATGTAAAAAAAAAAATCCTGTTTTTCCTGCTGTTAATGTTTGTGTTTTTTTATTTTTTTTATTTTGGTTTTACTAGGGGTGTAAATCACATGTTGATTGTAAGACTTTATTGATTGAATGGGTAACAATTTGATGTTTTATGATATCACAATTCTCCCATGGAATGGATTTGAGTCAAGGTGATTCAGAAGTCAGCGAGTTGTGTTAGACGTGGGGGTCTGATACCATTAGAAGAACCCAACACCTTTGTCCCCTCCAATGATTGTTTCTGTTTCACACTCAGTGCTAAACCACTTTGTCTAGGGTTCAGTTTTTACTAAGTGAACAGGGGCCTCAACTGACCACAGCTATTGCAGTCAGTCTGTTCATGGATGTTTTGCAGGTTGAAAGATGTTGGTGCTTTTATTTCCCCACCTAGAGACACCTGTGTGATATAATAAGTGGGACATTGGAGTCAATCAGAATATGATAAGACAATCACAGTGGAATAAGGACGAGGCGAGTTCACAGCTGATAGAAAGGGACTCAATGAAGGATTTACTGCCAGTCTGAACCTGTTTAACATAGAAAGAGCATTAAAAATTCATGTTTAATCTTTATTTTTATCATTGTTGGCGTTCTTAGATGAAATTGCTGCCATTATTGGCTACTATCAAGAACACTCAAACTATGATATTTCTCATTGAACTGGACAGGTAATCATTTGTTTGCATATTGACCCATAAAGATTACAGTGAACAGAATATAGAACAAAGGTGAGGGTCTTGTGAACCTCAATACAAGCAATCCCTTTGGCTTTGGAGGTTAGTATTAGTCTATCACATACAGCAGCAAAACTGGAACAGCAATACCGTCTCCACTTCCTCAACCAGAACTCTTCCCTTCCTCAAGAAATCTTCAAAGAAACAAAGAAAATTGCCACCTTAAAATGACAAAAGTGACAAATAGTCATCTCACTGATAACCTTTAGCAAACATAAATAAACTGCTTCATCAATTTCAATGCTCCCTTACATTAAATATTTATTTTCCCCATTAAACTGACAAACACATTCAGGTAGAGTCATTTTCTCACTGCACTGCATGCCCACTGGGTGGTGGTATTGACTTGTGCATGGATGTGTACTTTCAGCTGACTTTTCAGGTTCAGGGTGCACTCTGCAAACCTTCTGGATATCTCACCTGTTCTCTTAATTAAGCAAATGAACAGTCAGGTGAAGTAAGAAAAATATGTAAAAAAAAAAAAAAAAGAAATCACACCCTCTTTCAGTTTTAAGATTTTACATATAAGGGCGTAAGATCATGTGGTCATTAACCAGGTTGTAAATGTAGGTACAGAAAATTAGCAACACATCACACAAGACATACTACACATTATATTGTTTATATGTAAAAGCTAAGCCAAAATGCAGAAGAAGTGTGTGAAGTACTACCCCATCCTTACGGTTCCCATGGGAATTAAGAGGGCAAGTAGCAGCCAGGTACTGATAATTAAATGCAACTGATTACTTGATCATGATCAGTGTGATTAGCTGTATGAAAGGGACCCCCAGCACAGTGGGCCTGGAGACTGCACATCCATGCCCTCTGCCTGAAGTTGGAGGGAGCGTTCAAGGTCTGACGGAGGCGGGATGGGGGAACAGAGCATTAGTTTCCATTGTTTGCCACAGGGAAATTTTACAGTTATACAAGCTGGGGGGCAATGAGTATGCCCACACCCACTCAGCCTTCCACCATGAGCAACTCCTTAGTGGAAGAGGGTCCAGCCCAAGGGGCAACCTCCCGTTCAAAAAAATGAAGCCTATGCAGAAGTGCCAAAAATTGCAGTTCCCCCCTCCTCCACTAGGTGCTGGCTGCAAAACAGAGCAGAT
>JAOXYM010000001.1:29744155-29766997 GCA_028567055.1 Leptatherina wallacei
AGAGAAAGAGAAAGAGAAAGAGAAAGAGAGAGAGAGAAAGAGAGAAAAAGAGATTAATACTCATCATAATGCAACATCATAATGCTGTTTTGGCCAGAGCTTAGCTAAACCTAACCTAACCCAACCACAACCTAAACAAAACTTTGATTTTTGGAATTGCGAAAGCCAACCTTATACTCACAAAAAGTTCATACAATTACCATCACCATGAAAGGATAAAATCAGCAAAATTATCAAGATTCCCCATAAATTGATTATAGAGTGTATACTGTTGATTAACTGTAGATTGGCAAATACACTTCTTTACAAATTATGTCATCAACATAAATAACATTTTCAATGAGCTGCAAAGCATAGCTGAATAATAACTGCTACTTTACAGGAGATGAGCCAAAGTTTTTTTTCCCCCTCCCCATCATCACAATAAATCAAATCCCCCTTTGGTGTCATAGAAAGAAAAAAAAAAGCTTGTTATATTTTTAGTAAGTTATTAAGTAAGTAGTTATTCAGTTTTCATACTAAGCAACTCAGTTGTTTTAAGTTCCATAAATTAACAAGAAACTTTAATTGACAACCAAAGGAAATTAAATCTTTCATTTGGAGAGACCTTGGCCTTGACTCAGATACTCAGCAGATTTACAGCACACCATTAGTCATTAGTGCTTTTGCTTCTTTTTATCTCACATTGAAGCATAAGCTGTATCTGAGATGTTTAATTGATGGAATAGATGGAATCAATCAATAAATTCAACAATAACTGATTGCTTAGGCCATACGAAATGCAAGTATGTGTGCAGTTTAGTACCCATTGTTATGTGGTTGGACCTACATTACAAAACAAAATTAGTGTTATGATTTGCTAGCTTGATGGTGTATTGGACATATAGCAGTCCTCTAGTAATGTTCCACTCAGGACACTGTAGCTGCAGTGTGCTCTAACAGTGTGTGCATAAACTTTATGTTTAGAGAAGACACAAGAAGAAAGATTGTAAAACATTTAAAAAGCTTGTTCAATACCACACACGCACGCACATGTGCACACACACACTCACGAGTTTTTATGAAAAAAATGTCATTAGCCATAGGTTGAATGATGCTAATCAGTGTAGAATCTATTATTCTAAGGGTCCAAACACATCAGGGATATGTAATCAAAGAGCTAATTTCCAAAATTGTATATATCCATTTTTGTTGAAAGAAGGCTTTAATTTCCTTGAAGCATCTGTCAGTTAATCAAACCTTAATCCTTGTGCTCTTTAAGCCAAATTCATTTTTTACATCCTTTTGTTTCACGAGACATAGATGTGTGCTATTTCTGGTTTTCTGCTGGTGGATATTTTGTTTTGGAAATAAACTCTTAAGTGACGCAACACTCTACACTGGTATTACTGAGAGAGGGATAAATGACATCAAAAAGGAGTTAAACATACTTTCACCAAGAAGCACTAATTATATATATATATATATATATATAGAAAAATATATAGCCATCTGAATGCCCATTATACAATTCTACACAGTAGAGTCAGAAAAGAAGCCTGTACAATCGTGTAGAATAAATGTGAAACATACAGAGGAGCCGCTGTCAGGGTGAGATCTTTAAATGAAAGATGTTCACGAGCTGTGTAATGTGGTGGGTGGTGAAGTTACAGTCCAGTCTTTTCTTCATCCAAGCTGTAACATCTAAATGATGCATTTTTTAAGAAAACATGGTTGAAATCAAATCTAAAACATCTTTTTTTTTTTTTTTCCCCCCTTTTTAGCCCCTTGACTCGTTCCTCTTTGCTTCCAAGAGTGACTGGGAAGTCTGGAACACTAAAATGTACTAACGGATACAGACAGCAACACTTTGTGCCCTGCAAGTACCAGGATGTACCTGCACTCAACAGCCCAAGAAAATACCTCCAATGATGGAGGACCCACAGTACATGTATATGTTAGACTACAGCACAAACCTACTGTATACCTGACAATGTTAGAAGTATAAAAATGCTACAATAAGTGCACACAGTTTCTGAGTGGGCAGCACTTGACACATCTTAAAGATTTATAATATTTATAGACTTTTATTTTAGTTCTGTTTTATATTTAGTAAAGCCATTCACATGAACTATCTGTATTAGTATACACTGATACGTAGAGGTATGCTGATGCCTAGCCTGCTGTAAGTCAAATAGTAAATCAAATTTTTCAAATCATAAAACAAGCTGTTCTTTTCAAAAACAAAATGAGGTCCATAAGAGCAAAAGTAACTATTTATGAACACCAGCTGGCAAGTTGAGCCTTGATACACATTTCAGATTCTACTTGACTCATAGGAAGGTAGAATTTAAAGCCTGTTGATAATAATACCATTTTGGGGGAATTGTAGATTTTATTTATTCTAATTCTAGCATTTCCTGCATTTTCCTTGAATTCTAGGGAAAAAATATGATACCTAATCAAACAAAATGTAAAACATTTTTTTCACAAGTATCTAAAACTGAATATATTTGGGTTAAATGTAAAGAAAACCATCTTTGTCAAATTTAGAGGAAATTTCTCTTTGATATCTTAGATTTAAAAGCCCATGTGAGTATGTGAGCAGATGTGCTTATGTTTATATTACTCTCATGGTAGTGATGTAGATGTAGTGGAATGGGACAGAATCAAAGGTCTTGACAGGAGTCAATCAATATAAATCTTTAAAAGGCTTAGAGTAGTTAAACATCATATAGTCCATATAGTAGAAGTCATATACTCGCTGTCTCTCCAACATGCTGACCTGTGAAAAGTATTTTTCTGTGATCTCCATAGAGGTTCGCTTGTCTGTTGGGTTCCTGTCTTTAAAACTGGGTAGCGTGAAGCTGGATGGCGCCCCAATCAGTCGCAGGAGAAAGTTGGACTCTTCCTCCATGTTCTCAAACTTGCCAATTACATCATAGTCTATGAGACAAGGGTGGCAGAGCTGGTTTACCTGCTCCCAGTGGATGTCCATCCCCACAGGTCGGTGGACGTCTAACAGGTATTGGACGAATTCCTTAAATGTGACCCCGTTGCCTGTCTTCAGGGCGTTCGCTGATGGGTTCTTCCTGTATTTGGATATGATGGCCGTCCCATACACGGAGTGGTAGTATTCGTTGGGGTTCTCAAACTTGTCCCTGTAAGCTGACACAACTCTCTCGAAGGGCTCACGGACAAACAAGATTTTTTTGTATGTTTCTAGACGGTGCTTGATTTGATTTTGGTTGAAGTTATCAAGGGTCTTTATGTATCCCCCAAAGTGGACTGCGTCATGTTTAATGCTCTGAGCATTGGAGGCCTGGCCTGCCAGCACCATCAGGGTCCTCTTCCAGTTTGAGCAGCCCGCCTTAGGCACCTGGCAGTACAATAACTTGTACTTGTCCTCTACATAGAGGAATTTTACATGATTACCTGTGATAGTCTTCGAGATGTTGCTTTTGTATTTAGCACAGTTTTCCTTCATTAGCTGCTTCCGTGCGTCTACGATACTGGAAAGCTTTGTCCAGCTTTCTTGGGGAGCAGAGCCGGAGGCACTGGAAGAGGAAAATGAGGATAAAGAAGGAACTGAAGATGAGGAGAAAGCAGAGGAATCAGAGGGCGAGGATAAGGAAGCATTGTTGTGAAGGTTCAGAGGACTTGTTTTGAGTAGTTTGCGTTGTCTTTTGGTGACCTGAACGGAACCAATATCCTGCTCCGGAGGCATACTGGTGGGCTTATGTCGACTTTTCTCAAAGTGTGGGAACTGCATTGGAGGGACCGGGCTGGACAGGATGCTTTCTGCAGCTTGGAGACCCTGATCAGTGACAGATTTGTGCCTCTCATGGTCTTGTGTAGAGAGAGTCTGTAAGACAATAACAAAACAAACTGAAATTGAGAGACAAAATATGTTTAGGCAATAATGTGAACATGCATTTAGGAACAGAGAGTTCATACTCTACTGATGAGGTAAATCTGAGCTTTACTGCTCGAAAAAAAAAAATCCAATGTTTCATTCACAAAGTGGCCACTTGATGGTGCTGTTTCACCATAGCTAAAACTATGGTCTGTGAGAAGCAAATGTCCGACTGCCCAATGCCATCCATGACCTATCAATAAACTGAGCTATAGAGCCATATAAATGTCTTATAAACACATAATGGAGAATCTAAATTAGAATCATCTACTGCCTGATTACCATCAGACGATGCCCACAGTCATCACACATTCTGACATTTTATTTCAATTAAATACTGTAATGGTGCCATAAAGCCAATGGACTGGATGTATAATTTTAATTTCACAACGGACAAGGTGATGGGGCCATCATGAATCTTAGGCCCCTCCTTACAGACTTAAAAGGCCATATTCTTTCATCTGCAAGGACATCTAGAGGGAGAAAAAAACGATGTGCTTCCTCTTTATCTGTTTAATGTGCAAGATGAGTCCAAACCTGGACACCAAACGTCTCGTTCAGTGCTGTAAATGTCTCACTGGTGCTAATGAACACAAAGAAGAGAGAAAGCAGGGGACAGCTGAAAGAGCTAACTACATAAAACTTTGTTTTTGGATTGTTTGTATGAATCATGCTTCTCTCTCTTCATCTGTTTGAACTTTGTGCATTTTGCTGCCTGTGGGATCAAATTCTCAAGGAGCACAATAATCTTTGTATTTGTTTATTTTAATCTTTTAACTTTTATTTGAACAGATCAAATTATTTCTCATTCTAGCTTTTTCTTTTAAAGGTAGCAGGATTAACAATATGTAGATAAACCTCAAACATAAAGCTGTGAAGATGCAAAGGGGTATAAACATAATTATTTCTTGCTGTGGTAGGACTTGTAAGCCTAAGAAAATACTAAATAGCTTTTTATGAATGCATGTAGTGTTTGTTTTTGCATGCTTTCCAGCTTATTTTGGTAATTGTCTTTAGAACAGATATTCAGATTTCCTCATTTAGGAAGATGTATTTGTAAATAACCATCCAGTCATGGTGATGTCAGACACACAATCAGAATTCATTGAGACAAAAAAGAGTAAATCACTAAATGTGGGAAGCAGTCATTTAGGTTGGTAAACATGTGAGTCTGAGCACCATTCCTGACACATAAAACAATAACCTTAATGTTGCAGATGATAAAACTGCTGGGGAATTATTTGAGGAAAAGAGGCAGGATTATGTCTAGAACTTTAAGAGCATCATTCAAATAGAAAGGAGCTTTGGAGTGATAATCAGGATTTCGGGCAGCTGCTTCCTGTGGACCTGAACTCCAAAATTGATAAAGGTATCTTTCAAGATAATGTCAGTGTGGCTGTCTGCCAGCTGAAGTTTGGTAGAGCTTCAGTGATTCAGCGGTGGACCAAGACTTCAAAGTAAAACAACTTCTGAATGACTTCAAACAGAGATAAAACAAAAAACAACACATCCTTTGGTCTGGCAAAAGAACAGTTCATACGTAACATCCCAACACGTGGCTGAGCTGAAGCAGTTACGTGACGAGAAATGTGCCATCTTTTGCAGGTTTGATCCACAGCTCCAGAAAAGCCTTTGTTTGATGTCACTGCTGTCAAAAGAGTTTTCTTTTTATTTAAAATTTTAGATTTTCCATCAACACTATTGTTTCTTTTTGGCTATCTTCTTTAGTACGTTTGTTTTCTCTTTCTGAGTTGATGCAAAGCAGATCATATACTTGTGGCTGTATAGCTGTGAACAATAAATGCAAACTAATCAAAAACATCAGAAAAAATACTTTAGTTGTGGACAAAAAAAAAATCTAAAATGCCTTCTCCACACCCTGAGGAATCTGGCTTTGTTCAGCTGGGATCGTTTACTCACTGGAGTGACTGAGTGAGGTCAGCCTCTTTACACAGATGCTATCAGACTCACAGAGAGGTACAAGACTCATTTTCTTTCTGTTTTTTTTTTCAATAGATAACAGGTGGGAGCAACCTGTGTGTCTGTTACGGGAGAAATGGAGTAAACACGTACCTCTCTGGACTGCTGGAGAGTGCTTCCAAGATTCATTCCTGGAAGGAAAAAAAAGAGAAAAGAAACAAGAAAATCAGTACTTAAGTAAAAACAAAACAAAAAACAAGTATTTTGTTCTTGGGAGAGTGAGTTAGACACCTCTAATACATCGGGGTTCCAATAATTTACGGTTTCCTATTACTACGCACATCTGCTTTTGATCCCCAATAAGACAACACTGCTTATAGTCCATAGGGGGAAGACAGGTAGCTCCGTCTGTGTAATGAGCTGCACAAGCATGAAAAGTTGGTAAATGAGTTGTGCCTCTAGAAGTAAGCACTGGGGAAACAAAAACTAGAAGAAAAAAAATAATTAATTGAAGTGCAAGAAGCAATAAACTAGAAAAATAAAGTTTCAAAAAGATGTTATTTGTAAAACAGATGAAAGATTGCAAGAGAAAAACAGAAAGATGCTGTTTGTTGAATTTCTCAGGCACTGTGGGAGAGTGATGAAGACGCACAAATTGGTTTTGTGGCAGCCTTGGGGACAGGTGGGATGTGTATTGGCAGAAGTGCGGTAGCAGGACAGACGATGTGTTTAGTGGTCTGTCTCCAGCTGGACATCTCCCTTCCTAAGGTTCCCCCATCGTGCTGATAAATAATCAGGCTGACAGCTCTGACTGGCGCTGCATGGCCGCTGATGGGGGGAGCGAAGACACCTCTGCCTGAGTGGCTTGTCACTTCCAATTTGAAGGTGGAAGTGATAGGAACCTGCGTGAGGGAAATTTTGGGTGGGGGGTCTGTAGATGCAGGCCACAACCCTCCCTAAGCGATGAGATGTCCAAAGCCCAAACTCATACTCCAATATGCCTCGATGGGGAGGGAATGAAACATGTTGCCCTGGTGCGGTGCTGTGTTAGATTAGTATTCACTGGAGAGCTTTGTGTTACTGTGTGGCTCTGCATGTTGAATCTTTGTCTTCATTCTTCGGAATGAGACACCGGGGGAAGAGGCAGAGGGAAACAAAGGGGGGAGGAGTGGTCTAAGGAGGTGGCCTATGACATTTTCTGGTTTTGTCAGGATGCTGGCATATTATTTAATCGCCTAACCATAATGATAGCACATGTTGGATGTGTATCTTTGATTTCAAGTTACATTGCCACACATGGAAGCATGAATATTTATTACAACACAGATACTGTATTGCCAGGGAAACATATCTAAACACAACAACAATACTCCTTTGGTAGGTCTGCTGTTCTACACTGATGAAGCAGTGCAAGCCCCTTCTAGCCCCGAACAACTTGTCAAGACACATGCTTGGTTATCGATCTTGAAAACCCCTTCAAAGCGGTAATTGAAATTTCCAAAGGTTTAATTGGTTCCTTCTGAAAGGTGCTGTGTCTGGCCCCCTGTTACAAGTTTGTCATGACTGCTGATGTCAATACTGTCGAACTTTCCTTTTCCCTTTATACTTTCCCACCAACAAGCCAACTAAAATATGAAATGCTGTAGATGATCATTCTGCAAAAAAAAATTCACTTTGTTTCTTCAAGATTTAATCTTAGATGTACCTTTTGTTCTACAAAAGGAAAGACTGGGTAAACAGGAAAAGATGAAAGGCAACAAGGCCAAATTTGACTGAAGCCCAATAGGGCATGAGGAACACATAGTCGTTCTGCTCACGACTCTACCATACAGATGTGTTGTTAAAGTCGCTTTGAAAATGAATCTGACAGGTTTTGATGTGATTTGATGAATCAAAGCTTGAAATCGGTTACTGAGAGTAAATTCTGGCTCTGAAAAAGCAATTCTCTCTCATGTGGGGAGCCAAAATTACATTTCATGAAGGGAACATTTTTCCATGACAGAGTATAAATGAAACAAGTAATATAAGTATGTAAACTGAATTTCAGGGGGATTTGTAAACATCATTTATCTCTGTAGTATCCATTTGGTTGAGGCTAATAGTTTCTGTTTGATTGCAATTTCACACTCACTCAATTCTACTCAGTATAACTATGCTATTGATTTTTGCTGCTGTGCAGTGAAACGGTGATAAATTGTTAAGAGGGAAGCTTCATCGTGTGAGATACAGAAAATTTGTCCCAGTTATTCCACATACAGATATAGTCTGTACACGAGAATCCCCCAATTTTTCTTCCATTTCTAGAAATTAGACTAATGATGTCATAATGAATGTTTGCACTATGGTATTATTTGGAGTTGTCTGAGAGGCTCTTGGGGTTTAATGTTTCTTGATTTGTTGTTTTTTATGCTGAAGCTTTCAAAAAAGGACCATGGTAGCGCTGGATAAGGATAAATGCCCTACAATTAGTTTTCACCTCCAGATATTGAAAATCAGATTCTGGTAGTTCTGCTTTTAAAGCTCTTAAGGGTTCCAGTAAAAAAAATAAAAAAATCCACATATAAAACATACTCCTTACAGCTCAGACCAAAATACGACAAATATTACGTTTTGTTTTGATATTTTTTTCTTTATTTTGATGATAATTACGGCCGATTGGAAAGAAGAATGAGCTTTTGAGTTGTGTCCTCTGTTGCCCTCTGAAATAACCTTGAGTAGCCACTTTTCTTGCAGAGACGAAGCCTCTGAATATTCATGCACAGCCCAGTTTTGCTGCAAGGATCCACATAAGCAAGGGCCACATCATTAGCACATCCATTATCAACCGTCTCTCTTAAACAGCGTTGTACAGCTCACTAACAGAGACATACATCAAACATCTTTTTCCCTGCCACCGCTGCTGAGGAGGAGCAAAGGACAAAAACAATGTGAAATAATGAGCTTGTTAAGTGAAGGCTTGTGGCCCCTGTGCTCTGGGAGAACTTGTTAAATCCTTGTTTTTAACCAGAGACAGTCCAGGAGGGAGCTAGACACCAGACAAGGCGTGTCCTCTTCCAGCCCACTATTCAGATTAGGCAGTCTTGCTGCACCACCATAAACCTTTCATTAGTCATTCAGCACACTGAGCGGCTGTGACCCCAACCAGCTGCACTCCCTTCTCTCCCGGAAAACCGCCCACACCTGCACTCTGCACAACCGATCCTCCACTTGACTCTTTTTGGGAATACGAAGTGCAGGCGTGCCAGTGTGGTTTATCAGAGGAAAAAACGCTTTAGAGTGAAGGTATTAGGCTTTGAGCTGTGCTCCATTGATGTTTTAACTTGTTGTGGTAGGAGATAAAACGATGTTTCAGTTGGAGCTGAATTCCTCCCGGACGGGGCAAGAGAGAGCAGCTGCTGGGGAGGAGAAGGTGATGGGTGAGAAATCAGTGATTTGAGATTAAAGATGTGCTTGAAGAGACTCTCCAATGACTAAACACCAACCATCTAACATTTGTGTGTATAATCATCAAACGGCTGGCTTTTGAAGGAGAGCTTGGAAGGTTTGAGTCATTGTTTGCAACACAAAATGTCCAAGTTTGGCTCAGAATAAATCAACACATTCTTGGTTCAACCACTGAAAATGTGCAGTGAATAAAGCAAAATGAACACTCCCCCAAAAAACAAATTATTTCCTGTAGTCGAGATATAATGTGCTTTCAAATTATTTTGACATGTCTGACAATAACCTGAACAAATTGTTGTGTAAACACTTGCAACAGAATAATGTGCTCCAAGTTGGTCAAATATACCCTTCAGAACTTACACCAAACGCCCAGCATATTTTTTCGAGTACTGCTGTTGCATTTCTTTCATGCTGTTACAAAACGATGACAGGAAACAAGGAAGAGGGTGACAAAACAGTGCTTCTTGGCAAGACTCAAGCATTGTGTTTCACAGACAATGTCTTTACTGCTTGCTACAAAGACACCTCACTTTTTGAAGTACTTTTTCAAGGCAGGGATGCTGGCTCTGGGGGGGTTGATACTGTGGGGGCGGGGCGAAGTGTGGCGATGGGGGCCCGGCTCAGGGATATTTCACTTGCCAGCCCAGGGGGAGAGATGAAGGTATCTTGAAGCTAATGTGTGGGTGTTGATATGGGTGAAAGGTGAGAGAGTGGAGGGGTGGCGAGGGGAGCTGTGAGAGTGAATGCGTGCGTGAATCTGGCTGTGGGTGTAAGGGGAGAGATGGGTGGAGAGGTGCTGGACTGGAGAGGTGAGGAGTGTGTGGGTGTATGTGGATGGGTGGTGGGCGGGTAGGAGTGTGTGTGTGTGTGTGTGTGGTGGCGTGTATGTGTTGAGAGGAATGTGTGAGTTTGAGTGCGGGGGGGAGGGTGTTGGGAGGATATGAGTACGTGTTGTGTTGTGGGATACATGTTAAGAAGGTGTGTGGGGGCAAGGGGAGGAGAGTGTGTTTGAACATGTCTGGATGGATGGTGGGAGGCCAAGATTTTGTGTGTGAAGGGGTTTATGTGTTAAGAGAGTGTGTGGGTGCGGGAGAGGAAGGGGTTGGGGGTGTATATGTTGAGAGGATGTGTGGGGGTGGGGGGAGGAGGGTGTGTCGCTGGATGAATGGTGGGAGGACATTAGTGCGTGTGGTGTGGGAGGTGTATGTGTTGAGGGTGTGTGGGGATGGGCGGAGGAGGTCGTGTCAGTGGACGGATGGTGGGAGGACATGAGTGCATGTGGTGTGGGAGTTGTACGTGTTGAGGGTGTGTGGGGGCAAGGGAAGCGGTTATGTGGGTGTGCGGATGGGTGCTGGGAGGGTAGGAGTGTGTGTATGTGTGTGTGGGGGGGATGTATGTGTTGAGAGGCTGTGTGAATGTGGGGGTGTTTAAGTGTGGTGGATGGATGGTGGGAGGGCAGGAATGTGTGTGGTGTGGGGGGTATACGTGTTGAGGGTGTGTGTGGATAGGTGGTGGGAGGGTAGGAGTGTGTGCGTGGGGGGTGTACGTGTTGAGGGTGTGTGGGTGTGTGTGGATGGGTGGTGGGAGGGTAGGAGTGTGTGTGTGTGGGGGGTATACGTATTGAGGGTGTGTTAGGTGTATGTGGATGGTTGGTGGGAGGACATGAGTATGTATTGTGTGGGGGGCCCAAGAGCCTGGGGTTCCTGGGCCCTGTCCGCCCCGGGCGGCTGGTGCTCGGCGGGGCTGGCGGCTGCTGACCTTGACCTGCCAGGGCTGGTGCCGCGTGACTGAGGGGGGCTCTGGCTGGGGGCTCCGTCTGACGCCTTCACGGGCGGGCGATGGATACTCTGAGCTAGTTTTCTTTGTGTGTGTTCTAACTGTTCTTACTGTTTTGGTATCGATCAAGATATATTGTTTCTTTTCAGCTAGTCTTTTTTTCTTTTTCTTGCTATTGTATAATAACAATAATGATAATAATGATTATTATTATTATTATTATTTATTTATTTATTAATCCTTTGCCTCACTGCAAAAAACATGAGATATTCTAGGTCGTGTGCCTGTATTTGCGTCGTGTGTTGTTTGTAGTCCAGTTGGATTGCATTGTTTTCTGTATGTTTTTTTTTCTCTTCCCCCACCCCCACTTCTCTTTCTTCCTTGTTCTTTCTTTCCCTCTCTTTCCCCTCCGGTCGGGTCCAGCAATAAGGTTCAAATTCAAAATAAAAACCTAAAATATAGATTTTTTTCAAGAGGGACTTTATACATATAAAGCTCTACTTGACAAAGTAAATTTGCTCGGCACCAAACAGCAGCCAGACAATCCTTCTGCTTGCTACAATGCTGGACAAGACAGGGGGTAAAAAACAAAAACAAAAAAGAACATGTTTATGCATCATCACCATCATGAACAATAAAAAAAGTATTACGTGATAAATGATACAACCCTCAAAATGGTGCAGTTGTTCTTATTTTAACTGTACTTGCATACTTTAAACTTCCTTCTGCTGAAAATGCATGAGAAATTGTTGAGATTCAACCAAAAAAAACCCATTTAGAAACAGATTTTTGAGTTTTACGAGCTGAGGAAACTGCATTGCGGGGCGGTATGCCTTTGTGGATATGTAATCTTGAGAAAAAGTATTTTTACATCTAAAAAGGTAAGAGATCCATTTTTTGACAAACCCAGCTTATTACTATTTCAGGGATATTTTGCAGTGAACTGATTATACATGTTCCCTTGTAACATGGTGGGGATTAGTGTGTGGAGTCACTACCTTTAAGCAAAGAAATGCATTGGTTGGTGTGTCCAACATTTTATGACTATCAGTGATAATTGAATCAGAAGCTCAGAAACTGGAATCCCCAGCTTCTTTTCCTGCAACACTAAAGTGTATCCTTTACTGGTCACACGATGAAGATATAATATGGCTACATTTTACATGGGGACAGCCTATATGTTCCTTTTTATGTCTCTGTTCCTTTGTATATCAATTATACATATTTATTTGGTCCTATTTATTTCAAGTACAGGATAATCAAAGTGTTCAGCTTTATGCAGACGGCTATTTTTCCTTTTAACTTGTATCTTCATTGCCGCAGAAGCTCCATGACAACTTCACCCCTTTAAAGCACATGAATGCAGGTGTTATTTCTATGACTTCATGATATATTTATAGGAGCAGAGATGAGCAAAGTGAAAAAAAGGACACAAGACGGAGAGTGATGTGAGAATGCTGATGACGTTGATAAGATTATGTTTAGTTTTGTATTTATGAGAGCTCTCCTAAATTGCGGCTTGGAATAAAATGAACAATTGTGTGACATTCTACAGTGCCTTGCCTTGTGTAATACAATTGTGTCTTGATCTCCATCCTAAATCCCATTATAACCTGATGAGCGCAATTCATTTTTTATTCACTAGGGCAAGTGAAATAAATAAATTACATGATCTTCATAAAGTCACATGCGGGCTCCACCTCCACCTCTGACTGCAAGTCAAGGTCATCTCCTGGGACTGTGTAAATCACCAAAGACATGCTCTTTCATTAGTCAAAATTCCAATGAAAAAGAGGACACTTCCTCCAACACCCCACCACATTAAATCACCGTGCCTTCCACACGCCATAAATAACAGATGGTTTGGCTCATAATTGTCTGCTGAGGAGCAAAGGCTAAGCATATAAAGAATACATCAACATCGTATGAAATATAAAGTGTGCTCAGCAGAAACCTATATGTGAAGCTGTGATGCTGCACTACCACCTTTGCACTATTTTAACAGCACTTTGCTCAGAGGCAGAACAGCTGCTCAGCTCCTGTATTATCACTTTGATCATCACTCCTGAGTATGAGTTTATGAACAGGTTAAAAAAGTGGTTATAAAATACCACAGCGGATAAAATGTCATGATATGCTTTGAATAGTTCAAAATACTTGATTTAAAAAAATGACGAATGAATTTTTGAACAACCCTGACATCAAAGCTACATCGTATAGTGTTTATAAAGACATTTCTACAGACAGGTTCTTGGAGGCAGTTATTATAGCAATGGGATCCCCCCACCCACCCCCCTCCAAATAGACTGTATGGTGCTGTAGAAATAAAATCCTTTATATGGAGCCAAAAAATTGTGATGCAGCAGTTAATAATAAAAGGATGCTGCCTTTGAGGTACAAGGATGTAGGCAGCTATAATAATCTGACTCATATTTTAATTTCCTTCAATCTTGTGGTTTTTTTTCTCTGTTAACTTAAAATTATTTTCCTAATGTTGGCAACGTGGGCATGGCACACAGCAGGAGGGCAGATAATGAACTTGGAAGTTCAGAAGATGCTGATATGGGGGGGGGGATCAAATGGGGCACAGATTACCGTTGTGGTTATTCATTTTGAAAACAATCTATTCTCAGAGTTGATCCTACTTGGGGTACTTTCAAGGTTGGGAGATGAACAGACTTCTCAGGGCAGATTTCCATGGAAACAGAGAGTCAGAGAGCTGTGAGTAGGGATGTGGTGGGAGGTGGCTTGTTTTAATACCACGTAGGGGAGAGCGCCTGGCAGCATGCAAGATGAGGGATGTGTAAACAAATGCTACCTGTCAGCTGCAAGCTCAGGGTTAAGTGAATTATCTCAGCCGAGACAAGGTGCTAGAGGCTTTAATTGGCACATATCTCATTTAGCTGCTGAGGTCTGGATGTACATGGTGCACCCACTGCAGCACAACCATTATGGATTTATTTGCCAATGACAATGGGAAACATTTTGGGTACAACAAGACACAGTAATGGGAGATTTTGGAAACCTCTTCGGATTTATTTTTCATGGTAAAATCTGCCAGCAGAGCTGCAGTGTGCAGTCCTGGAACTTGCACATGCACGATTAGCAAACCAAGACAATTCAGATATTTGATAAGAGAGGAGGGTTGTGTTCACTTGTTTGCACTGCTTGAGTGCTGATCAGTTTTTCAAAGAGAGAGACAAGTCTGACATATTGTGAAGAAAGCAGCAGGGCTAACAAACACTTTGGATAGATGGGCAAAATAATTTGACAATGACATCTCTCTTGGAATAATATGCTAGAAAAAGATAAAAATAGCATCAATTTGTGGGCCCTTTTCAAGAACAATTTATTTAAATCCATTGTTTCGTCTATACTACATGGACATCCCTGCTTACTATGCATGGTATGCAGTACTGCGTCTTCAAAAGGTTAACCCTTATGTGAGCCCAGGGAGCACTCAACATGATTTCACTCATCATTTACATGTACATAGTATGATGTATACAGTGTGTCATGTGTTGCTGTGTTATTCCTGCTGACATAAGTTGGTGTCTCTCTGGTTCAGAATACTCGTGGAAAAGAGATTTTTGATATCAAAGATCACAATTTCCTGCCTGGATTCATAATTTAAACATCCAGCTCCAGCTAAATTTAGGCCACTTTTAGTCCGAGGCGTTCAGTCCTTATTACTTCATTAACATATCACAGAAACAGCTTTAAATATTTTAGAAGTGTGACTGAGGTCTATAAGTCATACTTAAACTCCAGAACCCCCCCCCCCAAAAAAAAGCAGTTGGGATCTTAATGTTGTGTTTTGTTCTAAGATTATTTGATCTGTGTTGTTGAAATTGCTTTAACCCACTTTTTCTGATTGCCCTCTTGAAAATGATCACATCGATTGTTTACTGATGCAGGCCACAGTGACATTTAGAAATATTTGAGGAATATGTTCACTCTAGTGGTCATGTGAGCAACTGCATATAACAATTAAAATAACAGAGTAACTTTAATTGTTTTCTTCCCAAGTCGTTGTGATTTCCATTACTAACTGATGGTATTGTCAAAAAGAAAGCTGAAATATACTGTACGTCCCACGGTTAGAAGTGAAAACAATTGATTAAAAGCTCCTTAGGTAGCCATCCTGTCTCTTTATGAAACAAGTATGGGTTGTAATGAAGGTAGGAAGAAAGAACACATTCAGGCAAATTTGATCGGCGGAGAAGTCTCCCTAAAATGAAGTTATAACATGTGAAAACAAAATTACCTTGTTCACTTGTGAGTTAAAGTACCACTATGTAACTTTCCAACCAACTTTTTGCCTCTGACTTGTTTTGATGGGACAGTGATATTTATTACATTTCTGGAGCCGTCCTTGCCATGCAGCATCCCGAGGCAGTAGCAAAACATCATGATGATAGGTGCAAATCAGTCTAATTTGGTCATTTTAGCTTTACTCTCATCTTGCTCCTTTCTTTCCTTCCTCTTTTGTGCGCCGCTTTTTTGTTGTTCTTCTCCTTTACCAGCCACTCAGCGTTACTTTACCAACCTGCCCCGAGCTATTCTATTAAAAATAAACAGGGGCCTGTGGCAATTAACCATGGCTAATTCATACGCGATGAGCCAGTCAGAGAGCCATCTCCATACGCTTGGACATTCTTTGTGTCGGCGCCCATTTGTACACGGAAGTCATTTGATTTGAACATGGAAGTCAGAGGAGTTCCAGAGATCCCAGTTGGAAATACAACAAGAACGCCCCTCTAAGTCGGATATCCGACTCAGAAAGTTGGGGTAGATTCACTAGCTCCATCTTCACCCATTAAAGATGGCTGCTATTCCCAAATCCGACTTCCGAGTCAAATTGAACAAGACAATGCCAGATTTGTTCAGTTTCAGAGTTTTATGTGCTTTTAACATAAAAAAAAAGGTAAAGCGGTGTGCATGGGGTGAATGCAACATGGAAGCAAGATATCCAGAGAAGCTGCGCGATGGAGCATATTTTTTACCTCTCCCTAAAGCTGACAGACTGCCTTTTTTTTCTTCCTTCATGGGCCCTTGATGGCGTCTTGGCCCCGGTGCAGCTGCACTGGTTGAACCACTCTATATTTATGCCACTGTCCCGAGGCCAAAAAACCACACCTCAAAACTTTTGCTTCCGGGACGCTGTGTCATGTTACAGATAAGTTTTGCTTTAAGCACCACGTCAAATGCCAGCAACTGGATATTAACACACTGGCTATTTTGAACGTGCACTGTGGCTGATTCATCAAAGAAACACAAGAAGACATTATCAGAGGAAGCGAGAAATGGAAAGAGAGAAAGAGACAGAGCAGGATTTAAGACAAGACTTATTGGACCGACTTATACCGGTTGGAGAGAGGTCAGAACAGAGAGGATGCAAAATGGATGCTGAATTAGCCGTTGTTAGGGGGGACCCACTAAGATAATCTCAGTAGTGCTTCTTTAAAAGACAATATTGCTTTATGGAAATGTTTTTTCAAGCTCAATGTCATCAGCGGATGAAATGTTAAAAAAATTACAATTATTTTGCAAAACATTTTGAAATACTCCACAGACAATGATGATGGAGTAGTACTGTGGGTAACTGCCTGTCTGTTAGGCTTAGAAAGAAAAAGTGCTCATAAAACAGAGACCTTGAGTTAATTTCTCAAATTGGAGCATTCTATTTACATTACTAATTAATGTCTTCAAATAAGCTTCGACGTCTAAGCTTTTTATTTCTGAACAAAAATTAGCTCAATTAACTTGATATCAATGGACCATTTAGGCACAGTTTAGTCATTTTTTTCAACCAGCATAAGCTCAGTGGGAAATCACAAAGTGTTTACAATATAGTTATGACACACCCACACATTACCGAAATTCTAAATAACTCTGCTGTGGCTGAAAAATAATTATGAGTTTTTCTTTTCCTTCTGTTCCTGAAGTTTCAAGAAAGTAGAAAATATTGGTCATTTACAGGCAGTTTACAGGCTCAACACCAACAAATGCTGTCAAGTGACAACTTTTGGCTATCTTTGAATAAAGTACCACATAAAGCCACAAATCTTCCAGTGAGATACCACACAATCGGATGTCAGGTGATAAGAAATTATTTGATTTCTTCCCAAGCTCAGCAAATTTGATGTACGGCTGTTCGACTGATTGCCACTACACTCATACTTGTTTGGGGTAACCTCTTCTGCCGTCACATGCAGAACATCCACAGTTATAACAGAGGGACTGCTAACTTTATCGCCATTTTTCTCCACTCTCCTTCCTGCTGTTTATATAGGACAATCACGTACAGGAGGACTTGCATCAGCAAAAGCTTTATTTATTTCCCTTATCCCTGCCACATGTTACATTCAAATAGATAAATACACAGGGAACGGGAGCTCCAAGAGGTTTAAAAACCTGCATATTCAGCTGGTTTGGGAACATCAGTTAAATATTATAGTCCAAAATTGCACTAAAGAAAAACAGAAAATAAAAATCACCCAATACTACACAATATGTAACATGTGGATGTTATTAAAACAATTATTAATTGGTCATATGCTGAAAGATATAGCAACGGAAAAGAAATTCGGCTCTGGATTTGGTTGGAACTGTCTGAAAATGGTCAAATCTTATCATCAACAATTTCTTATTGATTTGAGAGCAATCTGGCAGCTTTTATTGAAGAGAGGTTAGTGGATTTGACCACAATCTGAGACAAATAAAAGAATTCACACATAATGACAAACCCCCTGTCCTGTATTTCATTTTATTTTTCCTTTTCATAAAGCCATTCAAAGCTTCATGCTCCAGCTTTACAAAGGATTGATGAATTTTTTTGATGACTTCTTTTATGTCTTTTCCCTCAATTTATTTTCTTTTTTTTCCATTTCATCCAGATTAAACTGAGAACAAAATCCTTTTGTCATGACCTGTTGGCACACTGGTGGTGAGCTGAGGTGCTGTGATCAGATGCTGCTATGTCTTCGTTAAGCCTTGGTGCTCCCCTGTTCACCTCCATTTGCAGTGAGATTGGGAACTGAAATTGGCCCTGTCACTGTTTATGCTGGCCTCTCATTTAAGTTAGCTTCACGTTCCCCTACACACCCCTTGTTTTCCTGTCAGACCACTACTGATTACAGCTGGGACTGATGAGCCCAGACATGTGAGTAAAGCACAGGGACCGTAGCTGAATACTAAGTGAATGGTTAGGGAATCGCCTTGACACACCGGTAGATCTGCAGCTTCAGCATTCATCCTTAGCATACAGTTTGCATTAGTCCATCACATAGATAAGTAAAAGGATGGCTGAATTTACGGAGTCACTGAAATATAAGCTGGATTCCTTTGCTAATGATTGTCAGTTTTTACTAAAAGTAGCAACATTTATTGAGTGGCACTGTATGATAATGGTTCGATTGATTTGGTTTAGGTTGTATCATAAATTTCTATTTCTCTTCATTAAAAAAAAGATTAAGTCACTACAGCTGTTATATTTAATGTCAATTAGAAAATGTGTAAGTGCATGTTGGTAACAGTTTCTTGTCACTACAGTGGATATCTCAGGTATGTGATACTGAAAGTAATTCTAAATGAATGTTACTTATCTTATGCTATGGTTTGAGATTTGTTTAATCTTAAATTTCTCTTCCATCTAACATTGCAGTCAGCTTTGCATTATTTTCCTGTTTAATTTTCAATATAGTTCTCCTCTTGTGCATTTCTATTGCTTTTGCCTTTACCTGCTGCTCCACACCTGTTCTGAGTTCTGCTGATAAGCCCCTGTTTCCACCATTGACTATCGGCAATGAGTCCTTACTACCTTAGTTCATATACTTCTTGGTTTCTTGTCTCCATTGTCTTAGTTCCTCTATGTATAGCTTTTCATGCTTTTGATCTCCATGTGGTCTGTGATGTATAAAGGCTGTAAACCAATCACTTCAGGTGGTAAATAGCAGTCGGGTCTTTTAGTTTGTTTAGGAAGTCCTTAATCAATTTGGGAAGTAAGCTTATTAGTCATGGCTGTTCTTTTGGAGAGATAAAGTTTTATCCTAACTTATAGCTTTTTTTCATTCTCCAAGACAAAAAACAGCTACAAGCTGAGGTAAAGCAAAAATAAAAACAGAACATGGTATTAATGTCTTATTTTTAACAGGTGTGAATGTTGGGAACAGTGGGGTCGGCAACATAACTCAGACCAGATGCGGAGCAAGAAGCAAAAATCTAACTCAAAATAAGACATGAAATGAATGTAGGCTGACTGCAATGTAATAAACAGAGAATTTAGAAAGAAAACAAAAATCAAATCATGACACCTGGAAATCTTTCAACTGGGAGCTATGCACACAAAGTCATATAGGCACAGAAACGAACATCTCCTGCACATCATCATCGATCATGTATTAGTTAAACATTTCTCTAAAAATATTATTTTTCATGCTTATAAAGTGTTACAGATGATTGTTTCTGAACCACAGTCATATGAGGTCAATAAACAAAAGATCATGGCTAATGTCCGGGCTTATCCTTAATAATCTTTAGCTTTATTTACACCAAATCAAATTGGTTTTATTAGTCATGTAATTGTAAATATCACAACAGACATAGAAAAATGACTTTTCAGGAGATTGGAAAATGTTAAAGTAGTAATTGGCTGTTCCACCTCCCATGTGGCTCAGCAATGACATCTGATTTTTTGTGACTGTGCTTCATTAGTGCAGGTCAACATGCAAGATAAAGAGTAGGCCAAAACCCAGCAATTCTGCTCAATAAGCAGTAATTTGAAGAAAATCACAGGGTTCCTATCTTGCATGAATTGCAACATTTAACCTTCCCTGACAACACGACTTCAGAGAAAAAGCCAATTGTGGTTGCAAAACTGATGCATAAATAGCTCAGATTGATTAGCTGTCATGTGCAGAGCTCATGAGTTGGGAATAACAGGAACAGAAATAACAGGATCTGCTGGGTTCGTGCCTCCAAACGATCAGATTTTTCTGTGGCCTTGAAGCTGTGAATTGTTAATGTGCCTGCCAGCTCACCTCTGTGACTCCAGCCACCCCCGAACGGGACTGTTCCAGTCTTCATTGCAACTTCTGATTAGCCTCAAGCTCTTTCCTCTTTTGCCTTCTAGTCTCGCCTCTGTTTTCTTCTACATCACCTCCATTATCATTCTTTCACCCTGCAGATGCTGCTCTTACACTCAAACCGTCAACGTCTCTAATCTCTCTTCTTCTCTCCATTCGTCTCCTCTGTGCATCACATTTGACCTCCAAACCCCACCTATAATTTCCTCTTGCCCTTTCTTATGCTCTACGCATTGCGCCCCATGTGCTATTTATAATAACCAGAATAATAATAAAAACACCAGCAAGTAGTCAACAGAACAGCAAGGCCGCATGATTTGTTACATAACTTCTGTTTCTATGGAAGATTCTTCCCAGTTTTCAGTCTGGAATAATGAAAAGGAAAAACTTTCGTTATTAGAGACTTTTCTTGCTTTTACAGAGACCTCTAGTCCCACAGGGCTTTGTGTGGTTGAGCTCTGACAGGCAGTAAAGTTCATGTGAACTTCTGAACAGAGCAGCACTCAACCCCTCTGCAGCTCTGTGCTAATGAAAAGATTGTGTGTGTATGTGCAAGTGTGCAAGTGTGCAAATTCTTAAAAAGGGTGTCACACTGACTGACACTCCTTTATGCCTAAAATAACTGGCACACACATCAGGTGGCTGTTGCCCCGAGGTCTCCAGAGCTGAGGTGTCATTTAAGAAATATTTTTTTTTCCTTTTGTTCACTGAGGCTCACATGCAGCTGATTGCCAGCCCATTGCTGTGCCTGTTGTAGTAGAGGACACTAAGAATAAATGCAACAATGCTGGGTGGGAGTGTTGATTCATATGACCAAAAAAAGGACTTCATTTTTTTTTTTTCATACAGGGCATGTTTTGTTGCACAAGTTCAGCAAAACTTTGCTTCTCTTGATAATTAGACTTTAAGAATCTTTCTCTGTCTGACACAACAACATCTCAGATGACTAATATTTCAGGATGTTTTCTACTGTGTGCTTTGTCACTGCAGGTAACCAAATTGGTTCTATCTGTCATGAACTTCTCAAGTCCTACACGCAGCGTTTGACAGCAAAATGTAGCTGAATAAACCACTGAGAGAGCATGAATTCAGTTTGCAAGGATTTTTATTCCATTTTTGGAAATGAAACGGTCGGTCAGGTTAAGCTATAGTACTGGCCTGAAAATCAGCTGAAAACCATCCATGGCAAAATGTCCGTGATGCCACAGTGCTTTCCTGGTCTGAGCCTGAGTCAGTCTGACTAGCTGGCTTTAGCATTTAAAATGCTCATTGAGCCCTGGGCCCTCCCTCATTCTACTATCTCAGGATCCTTTCTTCTCCCTGTCAGGGAAAATACCAGTGCGGTGCAGTGAGAGCCATGCTCTGCTCCAAGCGCTGGTAATTTGACAGCAAGCAGAGAGGGTGCAGAATAATTGGAATAGCATTTATGTGTCTATGTGACACCGACAAAGAAAGCCCAACTTTTAATATGTCCAACTGGAAATGGATGAAAAACGGCAAGTTTGAGATACTTGAAATAGATTTCACAAGTTGTCTAGCTAAAGAAGAAGTGGGTTAATCAGACAAATTCGACATTAGAGCTCTTTGTGTTTGTGATTCTGTGAGAACAGACTAATCTGCTGTCAGATTGACAACAAACCGATGGTCAGAGCGGAGGCCAGCTGATGGTTTTGATTGGATTTAACTCAGTGTGGCAGATGCACCCACACACAATTGGACAATATGATATGCAATTTTACACCAGCATATAGAAGTGAAACAGCTAGAAGTGTCTATTAGATGCAATAAGATGGTAAGATTGGCATGTATCTCATACGTTTTTAATTGGATCTTTTCACTGAACTGTGATAGACTCCAGTGTAAAAAAGAGCTACACACCCTATATGACACATGAGCAATAGAGCAAGAGTCTCTTTCAGGAGAGAGTAACACTCTCATTACATCCTCTTTAGCTGTTCTGGTGCTTTTATACTGTTTGAACATGTTTATTTATCAGATCTAGTGTTTGTGTGCCAATGACAGTAGGACAATGACAGCTGAGATATCAGCAAGAGGAAGACAGGAGGATACAACTGCTGAGTGGAGCCTGTATGACAGTGCTGGCTTGCTCATGAGAATGACTTTTTATCCTGCTTGTTCTGCTCTCATACTGGCTGTTGCTGCCAGTCTCAGAATAGAGGGGTAGTACAGTGTAATGAGCAGGATTACCAAGGGAGACTGGCAGGAATAGCACGGTATCAAAGGAAATCCAGTCAGTGAGGGATATCCAGACAGCACTCCCATTCTTTTATTCATCGGCTGCACGCCCAGAGTGACTCAGCTCACTCTCCTGCTGTCAAACCCTGTCATTATCCATTAGTGTGTTTCTGCCTCACCGGGGACCACCCACTGTCGCTGCTGCCATGTGTGAATAGCGGCATTCATGTGTGAGTGTAATTTACTAACAGGTGCATATGAATGTTGTTTGTGTCCAACTGCATCTGTGTGTATTAAACCATGAGCACTTTCCACTTACATTTCTTGGGGTTAGAATTTGGCTTGTTTGCTCCTGATGGTGGACAGATGCTCTGCCATGACTATTGTGGTGCTATGTTGAGCACAGTGAGTTTGAAAAGAAACAGTTAGCTCTTTATTGAGACAATTCAGAAAGATGTTTTTGACAAATCACCTATTTTTATTGTGCTGGACAAAGACTGAGCCAAAGAAGTGGCCTGGGGAGCA
>JAOXYM010000001.1:29767097-29787220 GCA_028567055.1 Leptatherina wallacei
AGAAAGATGTTTTTGACAAATCACCTATTTTTATTGTGCTGGACAAAGACTGAGCCAAAGAAGTGGCCTGGGGAGCATGGGCCATGCTTTGGAGTATTATAATACACTAAGTAGCTTAATAAAACGTATCATTGATAGAGTAGTTAAATTAAGGAGCAAAAGAGAAAAATGCATGTGGTAATCTTGAACCACGCCAGCAAGGGAAGACACAGCTGTAATGAGCTGCACATCTGTTGGCAGGCAATCACATAATGTCAGTGTCACCATGCCAGGAATTGTATCCTCATTTCTACATTGATACAACCACGTTTTTGTTCATAAGGCAGTATTTGTATATAGAGCTTACATGACTAATAATATTTGTCTGTCCATAATATTTACATTTTATTCAATTTCAATTCATTTCAAGTTTATCCAGTCACATAATAAATAACAGATGTGTTTAGAACAAACAACATTATATAGTGGCTGAAAAGGCACAGGCTGGAGCATAATGTTTATATTTAAGCCTGTCCAATTTATCAGATTAAGCTACTCATCAACATGTATATTTTTTTCACAAAAGCGAAAGAAAGAAAAGAACAAACAGAAAAGCTACTAAAAAGTCAAAGTGGAAGAATAATGAAGCAGAATCATAAGATAAATAACACAAAATTCTGAACTCTTGTAGCCCTCAAAAATCGCCTTAGAAACCGTCCTTTAGAAAACCACAAATGTACCACAAATTCTTAACTTTATGAAGATATAAAAGTCATAATTCCCTAAGATGTCACAACTGTGCCAAGTAACATGGCCTGCTGAATTAACAACCTCCTGATTGGGCTGAGAGCTGTTTCCTCCCCTATCATCAATGAAGTATTTCAAGTCTTTGCGTCGTGATTAAAGGCATGCAGGATAATCCTAAATAAAACAATCACTTATGAAAAAACACCAGTAACTATTTTCAGTTTTTTTCTTTTTTAATTGCATTACTTTTTAACATGAGAAGACCACTTTAGCTGTAATAAACAGTTAATTATTTCCTTAAAATCTATTTATTTACTTTTCAAGGGGTCACTCTTTTACCCCGTCTGTGCCCCTGCCTGCCCCTTGGTCTCAGTAATTCATTTTAACTGTTGAAGAAATAGATTTTTCCCTTTAATGTCACCAACCTATTTAAGCTAAACATGTGTAAAATTAATTTGGCGTTTTCAATGACATGATAAAACGCTTTGGATTGTAGAAAAACAGACGTACACGGTCATAAAGTAAAAAAAGAAAAAGAAAAGAAACACTGATCCGTACATCAGACACCAGACTCTGCTAGAGCTCTTCATGGCTGACATTCTGACATGTAATAGTCAATGAGCACTGTTGAAATCAATAACATTGATGATGACTGCTCTTTGAGACACTTAATCAAGCAAAGCTGTAATTAAGGTTATTGGTTACACCAGTGATAAAAATTACTAGCTGTAAGGAAAAAACTAATTCAACAAGAAATGCTCTCATGAGAACTGAAACCCAGTGAAGAATGAGAACGGCCAGGTGCTCATGCGAAGTTGTGTGAGTGTTAGTAGTGTGAGTATATGACAGTGTATGTGTGTGTGTGTGTGTTTGGTAAGAAAGCTAAAGGAGCCAGGGGCTAAGGTGTTGCTTCTTTCTTCTCTCTGCTCAGCTCTGTTCCCTGAGGACGTTCAGGCAACAGGCCAGAACTGGTGGGCAGGTAGAGATCCAGAGATCCAAGGGAAGATGGACAGAAAAATAGAGGAGTATATCTGCATCAGTACTCATGTGTGTGTGTTTGTGTGTAAATGAGGATTGAGGAGGCAAATGTATTTTTCTAAAGAGAAAAATGAGGAGTGAATGAAATGATGAGGGAAAGACAAGAAGAAAGAAAATTACTGGAGGAAAGAAATCAATAAAATGAGAAAATATAGAGATGGATACAATAAGACAAAAATACTACAATACAATTTGAAATAGCGAGCTAATAAATAGGAATAATTCTAGCTCTCCGACATGCAGCTGGACTGACAATGTTAAGCTAAAGGAGAAAAGTTTTCTTTTTCCACAAGCTTAAAACAAACAACAAAGATTTGATTAATCCATCGGACACAGTAAACATCATCCATAAACACTAGAGCCTTAATGGGATCAATCTGTAAACACATAATTGCCGTACACTTACTGTTCAGCTACCTTTATACAGGGCCGTACCCAGAGTTTTAGAAATACTGAGGTCCACCCCCCATTATTTCCTACACATTCCAAGAGACCATCTATTCTGCCCTTTTCTTTTTCTTCTCTTCATCCTTATTTCCTCTCTCCTCACCTGTTTCTCCTGCCAAGCTGTATCAAAAACCTTTATATTAAAGTTACCTAAACATGCCTTCTTTATGTGGAATAACAAAACAAATCTCTGTGGTACAGTAGCCTCCATTGAACTGAAGGACCATTCAGTGTAGCGTTATTATAACGTTATCTTATAGAAACCATTAGAGCTAATCAAATGAGACTGATTGGTTTTTATCATCCGTCTTATCTATTACATTTTTTCCCTTTTTTAAAAACGCTTTCAATGGTTGTTTTATTCCCAGTACTGACCAGTAATGATCTACTCTGCAGACAACCTCACCTGTCACAATTTTTGCTGAATTGATGTGAGCTGATCTCTAGGACACATGGACTCTAAGCTGAACTCATGAATAGGGTTAGAAGTAATGAAATAAGTAAATACTACAATAAAAAGTTGCATGACTGCACATTTGAATTAAATGGGATGCCTTAGTTTAAAGACTGCACGAAACTCCTGCTGTTTTTCAACACCATCACAAAAACCTAAACCTAGCGAACAGATGTAAATCACTTCCCTAAATTCTGTGACATCTCCAGCACTTCCACATTTTCTCCCTCTGTACCTGGAGAGTACCTGCCTGTAACACCATAGGACTCCAGAGGGGCCTATGTCTCTGCCGCTGCACATTTTCCCCTCTCCTCCTCTTCAGATCACCTCATTATAAACTCGTCACCTCTGCTTTTGAGTTATGATTGATTCTCATATGTTTAAGGAGGGTTGTGGTCTTTCCACACACATCCCATACCATGTTGTTGCTGTTGGTGAAGCTGAAATAACTCCACACGTGACTGCGTTTCAGACTGAGAGATCACTGAGCCGTGAGCGAGCCCCGTGCTGCTGTGATGCTACACTGTGCCTTACTTTGTATGGCAATGACAGGCGGAGGAGAAAGTAGTCCTATCTTTCTTGTTAGTTAAGTTACTTTCCACTGTGTTAATTTTAATGATAGTTATTCATATGAGAATGAGATTAAGTATGAGAATCAGGTCTAGAATATGAATAGTTTAGATGGAAAGAATTGACATTTTAGTATCGATCAGCATATAACTACTAATTAGTCTTCTCAGGTAACCAGGTTACCCAAAAGCATTTGTTTTATGAATTTTATTACGTACACAGCAGAAAAATACTGGAGTTTCACACCTCGGTGTCCACGGCCATGCCTGCAAGTTGCTGGCTGTATCTGCTGTTTGGTTCTGAGGAGCCAGTTTACAGCTAGCTGTTTTTTAAAAACTTGTATGCTATATAAAAAAAGAGTCTCATGTGGTTGAAAACAACTCTGTAAAATGAAATAACAGTAAAATGGAAAATTAATCTAAAAACCATAAAGTGTAATTACCAATAGAATGCTTTGCCGTGTGGGAAGAGAAAAAAAGAGGTTATGCAATTAGTGATGTAGTTAATTACTTACACTGTGGGGTCATTCCTGAAATAGTTAAATTACTTTTTAAGATAAAAAAAATCCTAACAAGTAAGCTATGACATTTTTTTTCAAACAAATATGTCCATGTGAACATAAACTAGCTCTTCATATTCTCTGCAGCACTTACTCTTTATCCTTTGTTATATTATGAATCCGTATTTCACATCATTTTATGTCACATTTCTCCCGACCTTAAGCGTACACCTGTTTCCGAACATAATGCGAGTGACAATGGTTGAGAGCAGAGAGACTGTGGGATCTGTTCAGCAAATTTAAACTAAGAAGAACCAAAGAGGCCTAATCCACCAAATTAATCCTCTGATGTAGTTTCATTTACTCAATTTCCCACAAAGTCATTTGTGGCAGACCACAAAGGGTTGAAACAAAGGTTTTTTTTCCTGTAAAAGGGGAGTTGAAGATTCAATTCTTAAAATAGAAACAAAAGAATCAGGTTGACAAAAGGTTGCTCTTCCCACTGCAACCAGTTTGACCTGATTTATACATTGTCTTTTTTTTTTTTTGCCCATGTAAAAAATTGTTAAGGATGGAAGTGTAGAATAATAAGTTGGTGGAGCAGCCAGTGACAGAAAACCTCTACGAAATATGCAGTTGTTTAATTATGATTAAATATTGGTATGAAATGAAATCTAAATTAAGGCAAACTTGTGGCAAAGTGTTGAAACCAGACATATCCTTTAACTCTGGTAACTGTAACTTCTTGTGCAAAATGAAGCCATTCAGCACAAGATTTGTCACATTTGCTAAACTATAAATTCAGAACGTGGACAAGGTGAAATTTTGATTGTATGTCTCTTTTTAAAAATACATTTACTTCATGGGTTCAAATTTGCATGCTTTGAATCATTAATCTAATTGAAGTTTTAAATGATTTTGCTTTGTTTGGTTTGCAGATGCTTCAGTGATTAAAATAGATTAAAGAAAAGTACACACAAAAATTGAAAAGATATTTTATATTGAAATATTCTCTAATCCACTCTACAACCCATTTATCAGAACAACGCTAAACTCATTGGGGCAGATTATTAAGTTCTCCAAACCTAAACCAATTATTGGCAAGTTAATGCAAGTTGATGATCAGTATTCAGTTCACCTCCATCTCCAGAATACTTGAATAAAATAAGAGACAGTATTTCCTTTGCAGAAACTAACAGTGTGCTGCAAGATTGTTAATGCACAGAAGCTGTGAGCATGAGCTGAAAGAAGTGGAGGCAACCAGCCAAGTAGAACTGGTGTCAGACTTGGAGTGGGAGGCTGATTTATTATAAAGTACTGGTGTGTACTATTACACATTTGGATGTGCATTGTCCTGTAGTGACTCACAACTGCTTTGCCATTTTTTAGTAACACTTTACCCCTCTAAAAGACAGACATAAAAGATTAAGTGTTACAACTTTGCCCCTTAGTTGCACAAAGAAAAAAACTCAAACTCAAACTCAAAGTTATTATAGCTATTTATATGTAAATACACAAGATTGTTGAACTTGACTAAAAGTTGCTCAGATTTTTAGGTTATTCAATATAGATTAGGCCACTTGAGATAGGGTTAGAAAAAATAGGGTTCAAAATCACTTCTGAAATTAACTAAATACAATCCAAGAGAGCAAATGTTTTTTCCACCTTTCAGCAGTTTCATAAGGCTCATGTGCTGGTGAACAGTTAAATGTGGCTACACTTCCAAACTTCAGCCTCAAGCCCAGACACCTGACCTCAGAACTATATATCTTCCCTAACACTGCTTTTGTGCAGCTTGCTGTTTTATGTTGCTGACCTGAAACTTTAAGCACAGTTTTTCATTGGACTCACGGCATCAGTGAAATGCCAACAGTAAAAAAAAAAGAAGTGAAAGTAGCTATCCCTCCTGTTGTGGCAGGCTGCATTTATGACAGTGCTTTTTGCTTTGTGGTCTTGTGTATTGTGGTGCAGAACTTGACCAGTTTCTCCACCTTCAGCTGCTCAGATGACTGACGGCTCTGATGTTGCGTGAAAAGCAGGTTCGGCTGATGAAGGCTCTGACTGTGCGGGAGTTTGGCAAGTGGTGCGTTGCGAGAGCGTCGGCTCTATGGGAGATCCTTGGTACTGAATGGGTCTCTCTTTGAACTCAGCGACTTTCTCAGTGAATGACAATGGCTTGATACAAATGTAACCGTTCTTCATGTTTTGCAAAGTTGACTGCCAGGACAGAAGCCCTGGTGGGGGTGTAAATGGGTGAACTGGGTGCAAACAAAAAAGAAAAAAGGGGGAAAGAAAACAAAGGGTTTGGGAGACGGAGATGTGGGGAGCAGGGAGGAAGGGAAAGAAAGTGAAAAATAACACGAACGGGCAGAGGGAGAGAAACTGAGAGAAAAAGAAAAGAGACACAAAGAGAAACAAAACGCAGTGAAGCGCAGAGAGAGAATACCACTGGAGTGTAGCTGTACAATATGTGACCCAAATATGACAAGGAAATCAACTACAGAGAGAAGTGAAGATGTTTTTACAGGCCTCTCACACTCAACCAGCCATTTATATCCTGATGTACCTGTTAACCACATGCTGATCTGGTATCACTTACGCCTACTTTTCTACAGTTATTTCATAGTATATCTGCTGCGAATGTGCAAATCATTTGGTTTTTTTCTTCTTTTTTAACGTAAATGCTCTTCTCTTAAAGCTGAGCCAGGCACATCTGTTTTTTTAAGAATGTGCTTTGTTTGTTTGTTTCGGTTTTTTTTACCCCCCAAAAACAATAACAAGATGAGAAATCCAGAAATCCTAAACTGCAGTGTGAAGGTCATGATCATGATTTCTATCTTGCCTGAGAACTTCTGAGCAGTATCGGCTCCTCAATGGACAAATCTCAGAGCTGAATGGCGACACTTATAGCCTGTCTGGATGTACGCAAACATACAGGCTGTTGGAGATGGCCACCAAGCACTTTTTTTTAAATTTTTTTTTACATCTGTATAAATTTTGGTCCTAATATCAACCTAACAAGTTCAGTCTCCAATATGCATTTTCAAAAAGGTGAGAATCAGGATAACAGACTTAAAGTGTTTCTGTTAATGCAACATATATTTGAAGTATTTATATCCTCATATTCTCAGAAAATAGTTATTTTTACACGTTTTTATTTACCTTTCTTGTCAGAGCAGAACTATCAGAAGTGTAGCGCAAAAAGGGAATTTGTAACACACATCAAATGAAAAACAGTTTGAGATATTTCCATCTCCTGCCAATTTATCTTTATATTTACATGATAGCTGAAGCCAGAGAGACACATTGATATAGTGTTTATTTAGGAGATTTTATTTCAATTCTCAGAATATTTGCTAAGTTTTAAAGATAACACTGTGAAATTTAGTACTGCAGTCGTTATTTAATTTAAAGAGAGTTGTTTTGGTTGATTTTAGGTTTGATCTGGTCCGTTTTCTGTGAGAAGAAATAAAGTGCACTGGAACTGTTGTCTCCCAGCAGGGCTTGAATATCAGATTGAGCTTCATGCCTATGCATCAGAAAGCATCTCATCACACTACTTAAGCCATTAATCTGCCCTGTGCCTCAGTCTGATAGAGTGCTGTCCATGCTAGGTGCGAGGGAACAACAAGATGTGGATGACATCAGCTCGAAGGACGATGAGCTGTCAGTCAGGTGATTGACAGACTTGTAGGGAGCAGCGGCTGAAAACTCAAAGGAAATAGCTGATTGCTCGAGGAGAACCGAGAGGAGGCTGTGAACCGCCCTGTCAGACATGCCGCCTAATGAAGGCGGCCCACAAACCCACATTCCAGGATGGATCAGCCTTGCATCATGTCAGCGCAGCATTATTAATGACAGACAGTTAAAACCTTATTACAGACCCAGCTCTTGGGCACGCCTGATGGCTCAGAGGTTCAGTCAGGCAGAGACTGGCCAGGTTAATGAATAAATGACACGCTTAACCAATCCACTGAAATAATATTGAGCGATATTGATACTAGCGAGAAAGGTGGAGAGTTTATGAAAGTGGAATAACACCTTTTTCTATCTAGAACAATGGCTGCCAAGTTACAATAATAGCTGACAGCAGCAATGAACAGGTGATATTACGAGCTGATGTGATAATGTTATTCCCCGTGGACCATTTTTATATTCAAAGGAACTTAAATAGCTAAAGTATGACATGGCTATAGACTTAATGCCTGTCATTAATCTTCACAAAGCTTCTACAGAATATAGAGGAGAAACTCTATCAGTTTCCCAGTTTAAGTGCCGTGAGAGAGCATCGGCCAAAACCAGGGGTGCTCTTCAGCACCATTAAAGTGCATTTATATTCACAGTGGGTCAAATGTCTGTGTAAAAAGTAAAAAAGGTCATTCAAAGTGACAAACCCCCTGACTGTTATTACCCAATTCTGCAGCTCTGTGGTGCTCTATAGAAGATTTCAATGTCTTCCAGCTGTTATTTATTATTTATTCACTGACAGTACTGAGCGAGTGTTTTAGAGGAAATGTGCTTCACCTGGCCAAAAAGCTGCTCTGCCAAAACTATGTGACTGTACTCTACTCAAGACCATCTTCCCCCCTGTTTCCTATTTTGTCCTATTTTTTCCTTTGATGTTTTATGTAAAGCAAAAAAAAAAGCTAAACTTTCCTGTAGTTTAAAAGGTAAACAAGTACACTTCTCTCATCTTCCAGATGCAGAGCTAAGACATTTTCATATGTAAGATCAAGCTGTGACCATTACTCTAATCAATGTAGTACAGAAACTAATGTCTTCTAATGATTTTGCTTTGTGACACATAAATGTTGGGTATATAATTACTTTTTTGCTCATTATTATTTAGATATGCATGACAGCCATGTGGAAGTACATTCTGTTTATATGACCTCTGATTGATTGAATGAGATCAGCAGATGTTTCTAATGTTAAGCTTGATTAAAATCCAGAGGCCTTTACATTTTAAGCATGTAAAATGACTGATAAGCATTAGTTTCTTTCTACATGTTTTTGCTTCTGCACTCAAACATATGGTAAGAAAACTGACAAATGCAAATAAAATGTGACTGACTGATTAAAAAACAGGAGCTTCTAGGTGCAACTCCAGTGTGTCTGCTGATTTTAAACTCCCCAGCAGCAGGAAGCAAGAAGACAGGAAGTTTGGAGTGTTGTTTGCTCTAGGTTTCCCCCTTCATCTCCCACAGAGCAGTGCAGAAATCGTGCCGCCTGCCAGCATGGAACGAGTACCTCCTGATGTGTGTTTCCATCATTTTGGAGGTTGTGGCACTTTGATGCAGCACAAGCTGCTTCATTTGAATATGGCATGCCTTTTTAAACTCATTAAATGCATAAAATACTCAGACTGAAACAACACAAAAGTGTTCTTTACTAACTTGATCAGAAATGACATAAAATCAAGTAAACATCTGGTGTTCCAAGTAAGATTGACACATTCTGATTACTTTGAGTATTTATCTATAGAGGCTGATTCCTTTATTGTTATGTATTTTATATTTTGTGTGATGTACTTTTTCAGATGTTGAACTGACTCAAGATGTCTGTAAATAATGGACATGTGCAGCTCATAGCAATACTACTACTACTACTAATAATAATAATATCTTTTAATTTATTAATCCCGATTGGGAAATTAGGCTCTGCATTTGATCCATCTCTACATTTACTATAGAGCAGTGCGCTGCCATGTTTCAGCGGCTGGGGAGCTGTTGGAGGGTTAAGGAGGACATTGCTCAGGGGCCCACTGGGGACACCAGGGACTTGAACCCGGTTCAGACAACTCCTCCCCAAACAGAACACAAAAAGTAGAAGAAAGATTACATTAAAGTGCACAGTAAAGCAGTGTCAGTTTTGAATAAAATACAGGATTCAGAGGATGCTGCCAGGATAGTTTTTGGTTCTTTGGACAATTTTTTAGGTCAAAAGAAAAGACAACAGACCTGGGGAAGTAATCAGTGAAACAAGGCAAATTATTCAAGATTAAACTGTATGCATTATTTCAGGGGGAAAGAAAAAACTACAATTCTTTTTCTTATTCAGTTTATCACATTGGTTCACTTCTAACCCTTCATAAAAGGGATGCAGCATGCATGTGCTAGTGATGTCGCGACAGTAAAATCTTTCATGTGTCCTGCAAATCCCATCTAAATTGCCAGTAGATGTAAGCAGCGTTGTCCTTGTGTCTGATAATAACATAGTAAATCCTGACACACAGAAGCCATCACTTCATCCGGTTCACAGTGTTGGTTTCTCCTGAGCAAACCAAGTTCATGGATTTAATTTACAAGTGTTTCTTTCCAGTTAAATCCAGTTGTAAAGTAGTCTATATTCTTATTAGCTCACACCCTGCAGAAAAAAACACTTCTACAGATCTCTTACCTTATTAATGTAAAATAATCCTGAGATTTTCTGCTCCCACGGCTCCAATTTTGTATTCATTCTTTTAACCTTTAACAGCACTAATGCATTGTCACACCAGTGTTGCGTTGCATTGCATATCCAAACATTTAATGACTATGGAAATTTGTTGCTACAGCAGCATGGTGTACAACATCAATATGTGCCAATGTGTCAGTGCTATAACACACATGCAATGCATGCAACTGCAGCAATAGCTATTGCAGGGGTGGAGCAGTTCCACCTTTACAAGCCAAAGTGCATTGCATTAGTAGAAAAATGCTCCTGCAGAGCAAAGTGACACGAATAATTTGGCTTCACTAAACAATCTAGAGACCAAAGGTAAACTAATTACTGTGTAATACCATTAGCTCACATTCAGAGTACGCTCAGTGCAAGTCCATAGGGTGTCTTTCTGTCATACAGAGGCTTAATCCACAGCAAGCAAAGATTAAGGTCAACTGTACATTTGCTAATTAACCTTAATTGCAAATAAAACCTGGGAGGCATCATTCATGACAACAGGCTTCACAGTGGAGCTCCATATACATTTTTCACCCAGTGATGAACAGCATTTAAGGAAGACAGGGTCATTATTTATCATCTTTTTATATCTTTTTACTCAAGAGATATAAACAAGTATGAAGTCCATATATGGTTCATTGCTGTTGGACCTCTGACCTCTGAACATATTGTAAAGCTGCGCTAATGTCTAAAAAAATAAAAAAAAGGCCTGCATGGGAGGACAGTTGCACTTCTGTAAAGCCGTCATCCAATCTGAAAACCCATGCTGGGGCATCGTTCCTGGCTTAGTAAAAACCAATACACATAGATACACTTCTAATGTAGCCATCAGATTTTGCTCCTCTACTATACAGAGACATTTCAATTTTAGAATAAGTAAAGAAAAATAGCATCATCTGAAATTTATAAATGTCTGAGCTCATTTTCTTCCTTTCACTTCATTCCGCTCAGTTTTTACCCATGTTTTTTTTTATTTTTTTTATTTTCTATGCTCATTACTTTGAGCTTTTTACAAATTTCCTGCAGAGCATGGAGAAAAAGCTGATATAAATCTAACTTTTGGCCTCATATCAAGCTAAAGAGAACATTTCGATCTGTAGGGAGGTGGCGCTGGGCAGATCATGTCATGATCAAAAGTCACTGAACACACAATCAGCTGCTTTCCTTTTCTCTTTGCTTTTTCTGATGAAATGTGAAACAGATAAGAAATAATACCACTATTGGCAAGCTGTCTCCAAGTAGATGGACAGTCTCTGATGTTGGTAGTTTTGAACAAAATGAATCACTTTATCCTTTCAGGATTCAGCAGCGTGAGCTGCAGAAACCATCCTTGTGTTTCCAGTATTACATTTTGTTACAGTGATCCAGTTGATGTGTTAGTTCATAGTGACTGCTCACAGTCATTGCAGCGATGAAATATGTTTCAATTCCAACATCATCAGAATCACAGGCTTCTGCACCAACACCAGAGTTCTGAGATTGAAAGAAGCAGCCAGGGGGAGCTGCGCAGGAAGGTGATGACATGGCAGGCTGAAGCTTTTTGGATGTTACCATCCCGATCATAAAAGTTTTATAAAGGACTGCTATGGATATAAAGCTTATACCTCTTTCGAACATATATCTCGATATAGAATAGTTAAAATTTCTCTTGGGATCAATAAAGTATTTATATATCTATCTATCTAGAAGTATACAAGGGCAAAAATTCAAAAGTTGTTGTCTTTTGTGTAATACTGTGATTAAATTGCTCCAGAATAACAGTAAGCAACGTGATGCCAAGACAGGGATCACAACCCTTCCGAGTCTATATCCTCCATCTCCAAGCACTGGAAAAGGTCAGCTGTGTTTTATCCGGAGGCGGCTGATGCTGGATTGGATCCAAAGCAACTGGTGTTGAGAGAGCTGATAGAAGGGCGAATCATCCTGACCTGGCAGCAACCCCCGCTGTGTGGGCGCCTCTCACAGTCCCAAGCCATCCTTCCTTTCATTTGTGTGTTTGTTTCCCTTCACAACTTTTAGAAGTATGCTCTTTAATATGCACACAAATGCACATGCATGCTCGCATGGAGGAAGCCATCTGCTGAGATGAATCATTGGAGTAATAATTCAAGATTCACCTCCACCCACAGCAGCCTTCTTTCTTTTAATGAATATCTTGGAAAACTCATTCAAATCACATCGATTGAGGGAGAAAAGAAAAGAAACAAAGGAAGATAGAAGGGGTGATGTGAATTGAATCTCTGCTATGGGTGTGGGTCTTAGGGTGTTTGTGACATTGTGACATTTTGCCTCTTTCCATCTCTCCTATTAAGGACTTCTGAGAAGAGGAGCATATTGTGTTGCAGAGGGATAAATGCCACCCACAAAGGCTGCTGTATTCCTATTTTTGTTAACAGCAAGTTGAAAGGGCCTTCAAATATTAATAACCCTTCCTGTCAATAAAGAAGAGTTGAAATCATTACTTCACCACAACACAGAACACTCTAATGGCCTTGTGGTTGAAAGGTAAAAGGGTTGGCTGATGGGCAAGGCTGGGCCTATGTTTGTTCAGGATTATCCCCCCTCTTTCACAAATCCTGGAGCAAATGAGCTCAACATAAACATAGACATGATTGTTCAGGCTATTCCCGTCTTAGTAAATGCATTGTTGTGCTTGGGTTGCATCCTTTGATTCTACCTACATGATCTAGCTATTGAGCAAATGTGATTAAGTGATCAAGGATGTGTGCTGTCGAATCAATAGTTCTCATAAGTTAACCAAGCAGAATGTTTGCTTGTTTCTTAGATTTACTCTGCCTATCTCACAAATGATAAAAAACAGAATGAAGCGGCAGGTGTGACGCTTTGAAACGTTTTTGTCGTTCCTCACACACAACTTGCAGCTAAAGGAAGAATCTTGACTTATGAGGGAAAGCTAAGCTTCGCTGCTGGTGACATTCATTTTAAGTATATTTTAACAACATGCAGCTACAGGCATGCTGTTGTAATTACTCCTTAGATAATTAAAGTCTTAAATGTTTTCATTCTGAGGCAAATATGGAATTTTCCACTGAACTTGGTCATGGTGCAGAAAATTGGACATTAATATCAGGATATTAGACCGGAATTGAATTTCACAGAAAAGCATACTGTATGTTGATGCTCCCTGCCTCTCAAAGGCTACAGTCAAAAGAGAAGCCATCTTTATTTTTTTAAAGAAATGGACACAGGGGATCTTCTTGCACAGGTAACTTTTCATTTAAATTACAGAAAGCAAAGACGGATAGATGCATGAGGGTTTGTGTGCCTGTGTGACTTTATTTAAGGACTACTGTCAAACAGAAGGCATTTTGAGGGTCCTGTGTGGAGGCAACCCATACAAAGCTATGCTTCATTTACCCTCTGTCATGCTAAAACCTACAGCATATCTGATATAGAGGAGGATGTTTTAGAACTCCAGGAGTACTCCAATAGCATGCAATTTATTTGACACCACAGCTAATCTGAATGCTCCATCTTATTCTGGAGTGTTATCTGTTAAAGCACTGCATCTGTTCATAGCTCTGGCGTGTTAACGCCCAGTGCACACGATAAATCGCCACCTCCTGTGAGCTGGAGATGGATTACAGCACTTTCATGGTGAGAAAATCACCTACATTAGCAAAACGAAAGACCACCGTCATATAAAATGAACTCAGCCCCTCCCCCCCCAATAAAAAGGGAGCTATTTCCTCCCTTTAACTGTGTGAATTAAAGGGAGGAAATAGGAAAGGGAGGAAGTTCCCATAGAAGCAGAAAATTATTCCACGTAACTGAATGTATTCTGTTAAGTTCAGAGCTGTCATAGAATTACACAGACAAAACGATAAAAAAAAGTGCATGAAGATGTCAAAGAGAGCTGGTATTCTGCTGGCCCCAAGATATTAAATTTAGATTAGGGCACCCTAACTGTTATATCATCCTTTAAAAATTACCACACTTTTTTAACCCTGTGGTGCATGTGGAGATCCAACAGGTGGTTCTTCTCTGATGAGATGACCTTTTAGTTGTGGAACAAACATTTAATTTTCTTTGCATGGTAACTCACAATGATCCCATTTTCCCAAGATGTGCAAGAGCACCGCACGTTTCTGTGTGTGACCATGTTGTTGCTGCAGGCATGTGCATGTGGTGTGTTTGAGCAGTATGAGAGGTAAAGCCTGTGTTAATGGGCAGCAACAATCCAGCTTCCAGCTATGTGTGTACAGTCGAAGCGGTGGGACACAGAGATTGCCACTAGGGGTGTTTGATACTGCAAGATTTAGTATCGATTTGATATCGAAAAGTAAATATAGGGCCAAAATCATCAATATTGATACAATACATTTTAATAGGGCAGTCAACATGTACACGTAAATGCAGGGATTAATCTGGAATTAAAGCATTCATTTTTTAACGCATGAACAAAAAAGTTATTACTCATGAAAATCCGAATTTGGCATCATCCTGGTGAGCGAAGCTGATTTTGGGCATGTTGGTGCCTTGTCACATCAGTGAACCGAATCCACCAAAAAATGCTTTATCCTCCACTCTTCAAGCCTTGCATGAAATAATCCATGTTATTATACCAGTATCAATTGACGTCGATATGTTGGTATCGATATTATCGAAATTTGGGGCGGTCCGCCCACCACTAATTGCCACCATAAGCAAGCTGCTGCAGAATCAGAGCTGAGAGGAAAAAGCAGGAAGAGATGTGGTATCGGAGAAAAGTTGAGTGGAGGAAGGTTAAAGTGGAGTGCATAATTACATGGCGAAGCAACAGCTCATCTCTACGTACTCCAACATCCCCCCTCCCCGCCTTCCACTTTTCTACAGAGCGCTACACACTCACTCCGCCTCCTTTATGTCTACATTTGGAAGAAAACAATCCATCAGACAAAGGTCAATCTATGACACACACAAACACACACTAAAAAAAAAAGAGAGAGAGAAAAGATGGAGCAAAGAGGGAAAAAAAATTCTACAAAACCAATTTTCAAAAGATTATTTCTACATGTAAAAGCATATATTTGTTTTGTCTTTAAAAAAATGAAAACAATCAAAAGCAACATTTAAAGTGTCAACTCCTAAACTAATTTACTGTAATGGACTCTCCACTTTTCTGCTGAAACGTGCTGCCACATCTCAAAGCTGATATACAAATACATCAAATAAGTAATAGAAGAAAAGACAGCAGTGAGTGGGCCTTTCTAATGAAACTGCTGCAGTGGTGTTTGTCTCAAGAGCAGACCTGCCAAGGCAAAGTTGGCCCTGAATCAACCTCTGAAAACCTGTTGTGCTGCAGCTGCACACGACTTATCAATCAATGGATGCTATCCTGCTCGACAAATGAAATAAGAGTCTGCTGTTTCTCTGTCATAGAGCAAAAATTGATTCTATTTGTGAGTGATTTCCCAAAGCTGCTCAAGTGATATTTATTGGGACATCAACTGCAATCTATTGAGAAAAGCAGAATGGTGTAGAAAGGAGACCTCAGATGGTTGTAAGATGCACAAGGGTCTCCAGGTTTCGTGTAAAAGGCTGAAAACTAATGATTCCTGTAGCAATAACTTGATAAATGCATTATGTGATACGACTGAAAATCTGGCCTTCAGAAACAATAATAGTTGAAGCATTATTCAGGGCATGTACTTATTAAGTAGTGCCTTGACAGTGCTGCTGGTCGAGCTGGATATAACTGAGACTTTCTATTCTTTTTATCCCTCACAATGGGGTAATAAAAAAGCTATTTAAATATGTACATTTTTAAAATTTTCTTTTGGACAAGCATGCCATATTTAGAACCAGTAAGCGAGGGTCTTTGTTATTTTGTACCAGAGTAAGAGCAGTGCGAGTCATTATTTCTTTGGATTGTTTTTTCCAAGAATAAATAAACATGAGGGGGGGGGAAGAAAGAAGGAAATCTGACTTGATCATAAGCTTGTTTCTGCTATTTATGTTTTCTGTGTGGTTTTTGTACGTAAAATCCTCCACCCATTAAATGTCTAATCTTGTTTATTTTATTATGGTGTTGCTGGAAGGCTGGAGCCTATACCAGCTGTTTCTAGATGGGAAGCAGCTGGAAACACCCGGGGAAAGACTGCCAGTCCATCTCAGACCAAATTCACACTGATTATTTTTAAGTGATGAAAACTGATACAGGTGGCCTGGTCTATATTATAGGTGCATGTTAGCAAAATTAAAGCATTATTTTGGCATTAACAACAATAAAGAACCAACTTGATAACCAGAAAAACATGTTACCAATTTTCATTTCTGGAGACCAAAAATATGTGGAACGGGAGGACGGACATGGTATTGACCATCCTACTCCTACTTCTCCAAGATGTTTGATAATACAAGTACAGTCCATTTACCTGGTTAAGAAAAAAGCAAAAGTTGGCATTAAATACAGCACAATTGCTTAGGGCAGGGGTTCCCAAACTTTTTGAGCCACCAAGATAACATATGTTGTGTGATATATCAGATGTGTATACCTGCAGTAATCTTAATGTTTGGCTTTAAAACAGTCAGAATCCCCATAAATAAGGTGGATAAAGTGGTTTTTGGTGGATTTGGTTCATTGCTGTGACAAAGAACCTACATGCCCAAAATAATTTTTTCTCGCTGAGATACCAAATTCACATTTTTAATATAACATGAGTACTAACTTTGTTATTATGCATTAATGTCTTAAAAAATGAACGTGCTTATTTCACAAATTTATCTTAGAATTAATGGTTTAATTTTGACAGCCATGATACAAATCCCAAATTTATTTGATAAATGTAGGCTACATATATTTTTTAAAAATGTTTCGGCAACCCCCTGAAATTTTCTTGTGACCCCCATGGGGGTCATGACCCCATGGTTTGAAAACTACTGGCTTAGGATGTAAACATGTAGACGACTTTGGTCATGCTTGAATTATCAAAAACAAAAGTTACAAAAATATTTTACTTTAAAAGAGATGTGATCCCCCCCTTCCAACTATGAAAGTAATTTAATCTTATGTATTTATGTATTATTTATTTTATATTTTTGGTCAGTGGGTGGCAGTGTATGGGATGACTCTACCAACCAAAATGATGAAAATGCTAGAAAACAGCTTTTGAATAGGTGTCTCTGAAAGGTTAATTAGCTAATAATATTTGAAGCAGTGAAACAGAACCAGAATTAAAACCAGGTTGAAATTGGTCCATCGCTAGCATGGGAGGTAATAACAGAGACATAATGGGCTTTGCGTGTAGGGGCTGATACCATGAAACTTACTGCGGTTTTCAGTCTGTTAAGTTTAAGCAACAACACTAATGTATCTTGTTAAGTTTGGAAAAAGATCGTGGTTTTAGCTGAGATTAAGCTTTTAGTGTTCACTAAATTCTATGACAGTGGCACTGCAGCAATTTACAACATTGCAACTACAATCTTAACTACAAAATGAATACATTTTCTATTGTGAAACAACTATCACTCATTTTGGGGGGAGTCTTGGCGAGAAAAAAAAACTGGCTTTAAAACTGTCGACTGTAGTATATAAAAAGAAATGGACTGTATTCGATGATCAATGATGGCAAGCGTTCTTACAGTATATTGGAAAGTCAGCTGCTCTGCAGAAGTTGGATAAGGCAAGCTCAATTCCAAAGTGTCATTTTATTGAGCTTCAGTTCAGCAGAAATCAATAAATAATGCTCAAAATGACACAAAGCAGCCTGAAATAATCACATTTTCTTTTTTCATTATGGATATCCAGAGCTTTATTTTGTTATTAAAATCCACTGGTCCGTAGACAGTTCTTCATATCCCTATGAAAAGCCATTTTAATATCCTTATAATTTAATATACACAGCAGGATTCATTTTATCTCACTGCCTAAAATGGCTTCCTGCAACTTACTTTCAGTGACAGCAAATGTAGATGTAGTGCATTAAGTGACACTCCTGAATAATAATTTCATGGTAATGATATGAGGATTTTTTCCTGTTTTTTTATTTTATTTTTTATCCACAAGCTTGGGTAATGTTTCACATTTGCAGCTGAGTATTCCACAAAGAAGATGTGATTTTACATCATAATTTCAAACTCAGCAGAGGGAAACAGAAGGAAAGTCAAAAACATTTGACTAAATGGGACTCTAGTTCTTATTCTAGCCTATTTACAGTAGGCATATTTATACTGTATACTAGCTTCAGTGTAATTGGCTGTTGTGGAGCGTTGAGCCTGCATTATAAATGTGAACACTCAGTCTTTTGATTATACTGTTATGCTGTAAAGAGTATACCACATCAGAAGCTGTGTCCAAAACTTTGACAGGTACTATTTGTGTCAGTGATGCCAGGGAACAAGACATGCTCATCTTTGTGTAAACACTGGAATTAAGTAACATCTCGAAATGTTACAGTAGCAGAGTCTGTAAGTTTTATCTAGTCTTCCTTGTTCACTGCACTGCACACATACTGGAACTTGCTCTGGACGGTCAAAAGACTAAGGATCGACCGATATAGTTTTTTTTAGGGCCGAAAACGTTACCGATTAGTGTACCGATACCGTCCAGGTGTCGTCTCTGGACATGTATGTCATTGAAACTGATCAGAATAAGGTTTTGCTGTCTTTAAAACTTCGCATTGAGGGTTTTTATTGCAACTTCTCATCAACCGTGGTGCAGCGGTCCTCTCCGCTCCACTCCTCGGTTTAGGAGCTGCAGCCAGAAGCGTTAGTGTTGATTGGCTACACAGCCCCTGACAGCCAATCAGTGGGAACTGTAGGCGGGACATTGTCATACAGCCTACATGGGTGCCTTCAGGCAGAGAGAGATGCTGTATGAGAGCCAAAGGAGCGCGTTTTAAAATAAACTTATTTTATCGGCTATCGGTGGGAAAAACGGCCGATACTGATTATCATAAAATTGCCCAAAATCGGCCGATATTATCGGCCATGCCGATTATTGGTCGATCCCTACAAAAGACAGAAACAAGTGCAAGCCACAAAACTGTCCAACCTTTTACTTTTCTACTTTTCAATCATTTGCAATTGCTTAAAGGGGATATAAGCAGAAATTCATCATTTCTAAATTAAAGGAATTAAAAAGTCGCTATGTGAAGAACTAGAGATGTAATTTCATCTGGAGTATAGCATGACGTCAAAAGCCAGCTGTGTGTGTTGATCTCCAGCCCTTGTTTACAAGCTGGTCCGGCTGCACGTTGTTGTACCATCATGTGAATCGTTGCCTCCTCCTTCATCTCAGAGCCCTTAGCCCTCTCTCCTTATAAATTGCTACAGCCAGTGAGCAATTGGCAGAGCATGTTTTTGAAGTGAAATGGCGGTGCAGATGGAACAAAACGTTTACCTGAAGACAACCAGGATCCAACATTACCAATGGTCGTTGAAAAAGAAGTTCAGGATAAAGAAAGGGACATAACCCGGATTAACACTAGCCTTGTATCTCCAAGCTGGAGAGCACTGCGAGTGCTGCAGGGGCTACAACTTGACTCGGAGCTAGCTGCTCTTCTCTTGGACAGGTAAGTAACAACATGAACGTTATAAGTAACTTACATCCTTGTTCGACATGTTCCACAAAATGGTGTTGTTGTTTTGCTGTGTGTTCGCACTTTGCAGATATTTGCAATGAGTCGAGTGGGGACCAGAGGTAAGGGGAGGTGTGTCTCAAGAATCATAGCACACTTTGTTTTTGGTCTACAGGCGGTGCACAATAGCAAACCTTGCGGTAAAAAGATTGAACTTTTTGCCCCTTTAATGTTAAATATTAATAAATAGATCCAAAATACATGCTTTCAAGTTTGCTTTGCAGATCAGGCAATGAAAACAGTTTCATCTCAGTTTCCAGTGTAGATATTATTAATCTAGTGTAGCATATAGTATGAAGTATAAACATATATTTTCATGTAGGGTAGATATGAATAAGCACATAAGTAGTGTCTAGAATATTTTATG
>JAOXYM010000001.1:29787320-29805642 GCA_028567055.1 Leptatherina wallacei
GTCGGTCCTTCTGATTTTAGTTAAGTGTCTAACTATATTTTTTCCCTGTTTAGACAGCTGCAAAATTCCTACACCAGCCCATTATTGTCACATTTCAGACATGTGGAAAAATGTCTCTGGAGGGTCTCTGAAGGAGAGCTATCACTGTAATCTAAAGCTGCATTCGCCAACATGGAGAAACCTGGATTCTCTAACTTTTGACTTGAACAAATAAAAGAAAACAGCACAAGGAGTCCGACTTCTAGGTTGGTAAAGTTAGTTGTAATTCCTAGCAAAGAAAGAAAGCAAAGCTGAAGCAAACTATGTTATTTTCTAGACTTTATTTATTGAAGATGATATAATATTGATTTCCAACATCCCCATTCTGAAATACACTAAATGCAGCTTGACAGTTTTTCAGGCAGACCAAATTATCCGGGGGAATCCAAATGTAAAAATGGTGCATTTCGGTTGCTTCCCAATTATTTTCATCTATGCCCACAGTACAGCTTTTGTAACCCCTTGCATCTCTGATTGATCATCCATGGCCATATAAAGTAAAAGAAACCCCCAAAAAACAAACAGGCTGAATAGAAAATCTTACTTGTGTGTGTGAGTATGTTAAACGTGTATTTGGTGTCAATTTGGTTCTGGTTGTTTAGAGAAACATTATGTGTTACTGTCCAAAAAAGACCAAAATAAAACTTGTATTAATTACATCTTAGAAAAGCTCTCAACTCAATCTGAGTAAACACAAAACACTGATTTTGGCAACAGTTTGTCAAAGTGGCAAGAATCTCATGCGTCTTCATCAAAATGTCATATTTACAAATTTTCTCTGTGAAAATAGTGTTTATGTCTTGAATAAGCTCTTATGAAAAGCTTCACTTTTTTCTGATTTAGTCTGTGCGGATGTATGAATATGCAAATAAGGCAAGTATGCTTTTGTTTTTGTTTTTCCCATGGTAGATTTGTAACTTTTCTGAAATTCCTATCTTTGAAAATCGCTCCCAGCTCTATTTTTTGTTTTCAGAGGCCAAATCACGTTATTTTATCTACACCCTTAATTTTTTATTTAGTAGTAAAATGGGAACTAAACTGGATTTCTAGGCATGGTGGGAGACAGCAAACATCTTGACACTCCTTTTTTCTTCTGACATAGAGCTTATTGCCTCAGGGTGCCTAATTAGAAGATGTTTGAGAAAGATGTTCTGGTGTGTTTCAATTATTGACAGGGAGGGATCAGCTAAAACTTAGCCTTGCCAGATATGAAATTAGGGTTGGGTGAATATCCTCTGTTCAATCCCAATTTGATATGCTTGGTGAATTATATTTTATATTTTAACATTGTCATCATGTATGTATACATGTTTTTATGTATGTATCTATCTATAATAAAACTAATTTCGATATACTCTTTTTATTGCAGTATTTTCAATAATCACACTCACTTTAGTACATATTTTAGGATTTCTAAATTTAATAAACTGACTTTAATCTTAAATTCAATGATAACTTATTTAAATCATTTCATCCTTTTAGTTTCTCATTTTGTGAGTGATCATATTTTTAAACTACTTTATATTCCCCATTATCCAAAAATTAATTGAATAAATCAAATAAATCTAAAATTGTTTGTGCCCTACATATATCATTAACGCTAAGAATGAAAAATGTTGCTTCTTATACAGACCCCTGAGGAACACCACAAGCAATGTCACAACATTTAAATTGATGTTTCCGATCTTCACAAATTGTTGTGTGCTTTTTCCATGTTGTTTTAGCCAGTCCAGTCATAATCCTTACAGACCATGTCTCTCCATATTAGATATCTAACGCATACATCTAATGAATACTTGTGCCAAATGCTTTTTTTTCAGGTCAAGTTTAAGATTCTTTTGGTCAATATAATCAGTGATTTTCATCTAATTAAATTAATGCCATAATTGTTGATCTGTTTGATGTAAATCAGTTGTACGGAACTTTGGTCGTACAAGTTTCCCTGCTCCGACAACCCATTTAAATCCATCAGCCTATCGAGTTCTGCACAGTAACACATTCATTTGTTTCAGGTGTGTTGGAGCACGGATCCATAGACAACTTGCAGGACATGGGCCAAAGTTCCCCACCACTGATGTAAATCCCTTGTCTGTTAATATCATGTGCTCTCTAATAAATTTTTCTTGTCTGACAATGAACAGTATTTTTCCAGTATCTATGAAAATTGTGAAAGTATAGCAACCAGCCTGTAATTAGTGAAGTGATGTATAACAGAAGTCAGTACGTCCCTGTGCAATAAATATCAGATAATTCAAAACTGTTAGACTTCTGATTGATCACATTAAATAGATAGGCAGATTCCTCTTATGAACAATAAAGAATACACATTCAGATTCTATTGGAATGACAACTCAACAGAAAAAGCTCAATGCAACAAAAGTGAACACACCTGTGGTCTCAAACATACAAGTTAAAGATCCTGTGATCACAGAAAGAAAATTGATAACACCTGTGATTTCTAAAAAAGCCCAAAGCATAAATCAGAGGAAACACAAAACAATGGTAATCAGCTGGTGTGGAATATGAACATAATTTAGTCTAATTTCCTGGAGCTTAATTGTCTGTATATCCATAAATTGCACTGTCTTTAAACGATATTGTAGAACATGAGTATGTTTAGAGTTGTCACATCAATGACGGTGATGCAAATGAACCTTTACTCTTACTTTGTCTGAGAGCATTTTCCATTGATAACTTAAAAATGTTCTGTTTATTGAGCTAAAGATGGGGAAATATAATTGTCCAGTAACAAACCATAGGTGGCCAGTATGTTTTCTCTTCACAGTGGTGCTCATCTCAGCATCAGGAAGAACCTTTTATCCTCACACGGTGACTACCACGCAGGATATCTCATTAGATCACATAACAGAACACTAAGCAGCTCTCCACACTGACAGGCCAATAAGGTGCTCAGTCAAGCAAGCTGGGTGCCACTCAACTCTCATCACAGATGCTGCCCAACACTGTCAGTCCATTAATGGGAGTCAGCAGCATGTTCAGTGATTACACTGGGTAATGGGGAGTGACTGCCTCTGGAGGCTCCGGTTTGTTGGGGGGGGGTGTCTGTGAAGGATGCTAACAAACCCTAATCCAGTATTTTCTGCACACTATCAATAAAAACTGATCCAGACAGTGGTGTATTTGTATCTTCCCCGCATCGAGACAAGCGCTGCACTGTCTCACATATAAAGGTGGTGGTAGGGATTAAAATGAAAGATGGTGATTCATTTCCTGACTTTTGGCACCAGCCACTCCGGAGTCTCCTGGGGAACTGCAAAGCGTGCATTATGCTGGGGATGCTCAGAGAAGCCAGCTGTTAATGAAATAAGAGCCCCTCTGAGCTTATGCTCATTTTAGATTTCCATGGAGGTTATTTGCAGTCAGAAACCAGGATTAAGCTACCTATTACTCATCTAACCTTGGTTTGTGGGCTTCAGTGCTTTCTTTGAAAGATATTCTGATTCACTCTTTTTATACTTTCAAAGTGTTTTATTGTTATATAAATATAACTCCCTAACCAAGGTATCTCAGAGGGTGTAGACGTAGGAGGCAGACTCAGAGATACAAAAGGTGATATTAAAGGCAGTGTTATAGGAGTGCCAAGAACTGGAAGAAAGCAGAAAACAGACACATATGCAGAACTCGGGAGAGCAGGTAATGTTGAAATTAATTCACTCATATACAGAATACAACAGATTATTTCAGATAAATGTGTAACAGGTACATTTGTCTACATGCCTAAAATGTATTAATGCCAAATCCCTGCATTTAATAGCAACATATTTCTGTACTGCGTGAGGGGACGTGATGTGAATTGCAACCTAAGAATAGTAAAACAGGAAAACTGTAAACATATAGATTTGCATAACTATCAAAGCATTCATGTGGAAACCTTTATAGCCTAACCCTAACCATAACAAAGGTAAGGGATCAGGGTTACTGTGGGATACTGTGTCTCAGAGATGGTGAAAGTGGACGTGTCTGGATCAGAATGAATTGGATTGAATTGATTATGTCTGTAATGTGCCTTGATATGACCTTGTTGTTAACTGGCGCTATACAAATAAAGCTAAATTGAATCGACTCAAATGGAATGTTATTAGCAATATATTTTAAGATATACAGAGTATCTATAAGCCAACGAATCAAAACTGAATCTGCCTCTGTATAATGAACAGAGTAAGGAAAATGTAACAGTTGCATAACTTTCAAGCTTCTATATCAGTATGGAGTCTAGCTACGTTGCCATGAGGTGAGAGACGAGTTGCACCCTAGATGGGTTGCTAGGCCTTGAGAGGGACAAATGAGAGAGGACTAGACATATGTGCAAGGAGAACATGAAACTCTACACAGAAAGGCCCCAGCCAAGGCTCAAACCAGGAACCTACGATATGACAGTGCTGACCTCCATTCCACCCTGCAGCCTGCAGGGCAAACCAGCGTTTCTTTTCCTGTTCTGTTGTGAGGTTAGGTTGCCATACATTGACATTAGATAAAAAACAGAGAACTTAAAACAGCTTCGGACCAAGGTATGGAAATGTAAACCTCAGGTTTGTTGATGTAAATATGATACTTTTGCAGAAGAAATGAACATTTTTGTTGTTGAGATGAACAAATTGCACCATTTTTCAATGTAAAAAATGGAACCTACTAAATATTTTGGGATCCCTTCTTTATTTCTTTCTAACCACAGTTTAAGTAATTATTATTCCATCTTTAGACTATTTTGGGGTTTACTTGCCCTCTTAGAGCCCTAATTTTCAAAACCTCTGCTCAACTAAACATTTGCTTTCCTGGGCAGCTCTTTTTGCATCTGCTCATTAGAATTTGATTTAGAGGACCTTGAGAGTAATTTTAGCTGTGAATCAATTCTTTATAACGAGTGCATGTGACTGAGCTTGAGTTGCTCTGGAGAAGGAACCACTTTCTCTTTACAGGGAGTTTTTGGCTTCACTGTTTATTCCAAAAACACTGCTTAATCAAGCTTCATTATCAACAAATAGATATTTTATAAGACATAAAATTCAAAACAAGTTGAAATTTCTATTTAAAGGTTAATGTAAAAGATTTGTATTTATCATTAGCTGTACATGCGGGACTAATCTCATTTGTTGATGTTCACTGGAACTCACCAGAGGGTTGGCCAATTCAAGCAGTGTGGAAAAGGCTTTTTTTTTGTCTTTTTCTGTATCCAGCATTCAGGTAATTATTTTAGTTAACCTGTCATATCAAAAGTTTACCTGATGACAAACGGCAAAGATCATTTGGATAGGAAAATAATTCTAGCGTGCCCATCAATGAGAGGACAGAAACATCAAAATGTCTTCCACGAGATCTGAAAGGCAGTTGGTCAACTACATCCACTGAATCTCTGATGTCCGAGTTTCTATGTAAGCAAGTACCCCCAAGTGAAAGTAGGTGTAACAACTGTAAATATGCAGGTTGAGCAGATCGTCTGCATTTCTAGCAGATGTCACTTTAAAATTTCTACAAGTATGTGAAACCTAACCACAGAACAAGTGACATAAATTTTGTCTAGGATGTAAGTTAGGGGCTCTTTTGTATCTTACAGTTTGTTGAAACACCACAACGCTGCAAGATGAGATGCGGAAATGCTGGAAAAGCATGTACTAGAAGAGAGAAAGTGTGAAGACGTTTGGCAGCTTGGTGATGGCTCTGGTCAATTAGTAATGCTGCACGTTCATTTTACATCTAAAAGTATCTGTTACACGTTACCTTCTCAACAAGCAATCCTATACTGTTGCCAGTCTGTCTCTTCTACACAGCAGGCATTCCTGCACATGTCAGAGCACACGTGCAGATTGCTCAGCAAGCAGGACGGCAGAAAGGGAAGTATTTACACGATGACATTTTTCACATTATTTTGAAATTGTGGATGAAAACCAGAAGAGCTATCAGTGAAATGCATATTATGCCTGGATGATAGTAAAGGTCTGTCAGCAGTAGAGATTTCTACTTTAGGGTGAAGAAGCACCTGCAAGCTCCACAACACAGGAGATTCTGCTGGAACTAAAGCCCTTCAACACAAAAACACAACAACTAGCTCGTAACTCGTTTAAACCTGCTCTTCCCAAAGAAACTGGTGAGCGTGGTGTACTTACATGATGAAGGAGATGCTACCAACAAGTTATACGATTGATTGATTTTATGTTTATAAAAGCAATTCTGCATTTTTTTGTTCCTGTTATTAGCCTGAAGAGTTTCATATTTTACAGCAGGAAACAGATACAGCAGCCAGTACATCCATTCATTGCCTGTACCCACTTATACCCAAGCTCAGCTTTAATTTCTTAGTAGTTCATAGTAAATATTAAAGAACTGAGGCAGATTTTCAGGATGCTTCTTTTTTTTTTAATACAGTGCTATTTGCAAGCAGAATTTCACCAGAGATACATTTAGAATTAATCTGCAAGAGTCTTTATTTTTAGAAATTAATTTGGCTGATCCAGTTGCTTTTTGCTGACTTCACATGGCTCGCTGTCAGAATGATTCATCCTTTAGGGTCCAGACAAACAATCATAGTTGATTCTGTCAATCAAAGGAACACAAGGTCACACTTTCCAGTAGGACTCTCTGTCCAACAACAGTCACAGGTAATTTAACCTTAAGATGACTCTCTCCTGTCTGTGCAACCAATAGGTGAGAATCGGTTATACTTTAAATCAACCTAACACCTTATGACTGAGAGAACTTACAAAACTACTAGTAGGAAGTATGAGTCCTTAAAAGTTGCTGTGTTGTGTTTTTACAACAGATACAAAAACAGGTTTATTTCCTAAGGGAGTGTAAGACAATAAATAGATCAATTTAACCTGAGGGGAGGATGAAAATAGTCAACTTTGGGACCTAGGGAGTTGTTATGTATGGTAACATGGTAAGTTGATTTGAAAAAAAAAGTTATCAGTTTTGATGTAAAAGTTGTACTATTGAAGGGTGACAATTCATTGAAAGGATAGCATATAAAACCCACCATCATGAAATGGTTCAGTTGGCTAACAATGAAATCTCATAAATGAAGCAATGTGACTTTTGCATTGTGTAATGACACAAAGCTCCCATCAAAACTGCTTCACACGGCTGTTGCTCTCTGGTGATTTTAAGTCATGATTATTGTCACAACCGTCCATATAAATATGTAACAATACATCATGCGTGGATGTTTTTTTTTTAATAATCAAAAGTTCAAAATTGTAAAAAAGGTTTCTTTTTCTTTTTCAGAGGATTGTTGTTATGAAGTGTGTTTGCCAGTGTGCGAACTTTCTCTTTGACAACAGCTTCCTTATTACAATTTCAGCTGCGAATATTAAAAGATTAAAGTGCTTTGAAATCTTGCAATAGTCTAAGCATGGGTAGGCTAATTTTTCGAGAAACTCAGCCAGCAGATTAAAGTAGCCTTCCACTGTCAAGGGTTACTAAATGGTGTGAATATTCAGATGATTTTTCAGCTCTATACAGCAAGTGTCATCTGCTAATGGCAATGTGGTCTTAACAAGTCAATTAAGGACTAACAAGTTAATGAGGTTCTGAGACATTACTGGGTGCCAGAATGTTTGGGCATGCCACAATTACAGTTTTTTCTCCCCCTAAAGGCTGTGAAATACTGCTGAAAATAGTGCAGTAACATATGAAGTAAAGCCTGTTTTAATGTCTATCGGGTTCACATTTTACTCCATAAAGCAATGCATGTAATTTATCTTGCTTTAACATTTAAATACAATTGTATGTTTTTTCAAAAAGAATAATTACAAAATAAATGTCAGAGCACATTTTTAAAGGCGATGCCCCAGGTGCTCAACACACCAGCACAGTTTTTGCTTTGATACCGTGCTGTCCAGCCCTCCGAGCTTCTCCCTCCTCTGAGGTCCTGCCTTCTGTTCGCTGGTACTGTTTGTTTCCCTCTCCAGGCTCAACTATGAGCTGCCAACTGCTCCTCCCTCCTCACCCTCCTCGCCCTCCTGCAGCGGCTTCCCATGTTGGATGAAGGCCCAGTGCTTCCAAGCTTAAATAATGTGTGTTTCTCTCTTGCATCCCTGCTTCTGAAATGGGAGCAGACTCTTCACCTGAGACCGAAGAGTCCTTTCAGTCTGTTCCATCCATGCAAACGGCAGCCTCCTCTGCTGTTTTATTTACCATCCCCCTGAATTATTCACAACAATTTAGCCTTGCTTCAGTCAGCTGGAGAAAATGACAAGCCATATTATAAGCCAGGATGCCCTTAAAAACCTGATGAATAATACACTGTAAGAGGAATTAATCTCTTTAAATAAACATTTGTGCGATTCATTTGGAGCATGCACTGTGGGCCGGAAAAACAAACGTGTCTCACAGTGGCTGTCCTCTCTGTTGTATCTGCGTGAGGGAGCATAGCCTGAGGAGCTGCATTGTTTGGTCAGCGGGAAAGCAAATATCCTTGTGTAAGACAGTGGATCAACCTCCAAGATGAAAAAACACAGCCATGTGCTCTTCATCACCTAGCTTGCATTAGTCTCCCTGTGCGACCTTTGTGATAATTAACATGGCATAAGGTATACATTCTAAAAGAAGGAGCTCATTGTCTTGAATTCAGCTGCTTTATATAGCTGCTTCTTGACTTAGTTAGGAATGCATGCAATGGGATTAGATGCATAATTTAGCCTCCTTCATTTTATTTTTTCAGGTAAAAGATGAATTCTTTATTACATCCCTTCCAGCTTTGAGACACAAGTCTCCTCCCCAAATAGCTAAAAGGTATTGCACAGTCCCATTTCCTTAAAAACCCAGTCTCTCTGGGAAGCTGTTAGAGAGATGGCGCACTCCATCTGTCATTCAGCACAAGCAGAGCTGGAAAATTCCTTGGTGGTGATTGCGCCTTGATAAATATGTCATTAGCTGTCCATCCTTTCCTTCCCTGCCATCCAATTTATTTAGCTTGTAATTGATTACTTGCTCTTCCGCACCATATGAGTTCAATATTACAGTTTGGGAATTTGTAGAGCAAGGTGTGAAACCCCTATTCACTTTGCATTAGCTCAGAGTTGTGACTCAAAAACAAATTCTCGGAAGCGGAAGTATTGCTGACCTTATTTCCTCACTTCACTAGTCAAGTTTTACAGCTCTGCCTCCACCGTCAACAGGTCTAATACCGAACCCCAGCATCACCATCGCTCCTTCCAGCACCTAATTCTTTTACAAGCCTGAACTCACTCTGCAACCAAAGGTTCAATTATTCTGTGTTAGTAAGGAGCAAACCCACAGCCCTCTATAAATAGACCGGTAGTCAACCTTGGGAGCTTTGAGGGTCACTGATTGCTTCGATCGAACTGTTGAAATTACAGTGACAAAAAACATTTTGCCAGACAAATTTCTGTTCCTGGTGAGAGTTGCCTAGTGGCACACAGAATGAAGCAAAATAAGACATCACTATTCCTGATTAAAGTCTTTGTTTTAGAATGATTTACCACCTGGAATAAGTTAATTGCAGGAGTATGCGAGGTACCACAAGATAATAAGGTCCCAGAAATACCTTATATTGTGGCAAGTATTTTTTAATATGTCTGCTACTCTCTGGACAGAAAGATCTGGTCCAAGTAATGTCACAGTGATGAACAAGCATGATTAAAAAGACTCAAAAAGTACAGACAAACATGCTCTTTTTAGAAACAGGGTTCTCAAAAGGGTTCCATCCCCCCCAAAATTAATGTCTACAGTGCAAATTTTACAAAAGAATTTCCATTCTTATGAAAATACACAGACACAGTTGAAGCTACAGTAAGTATATTACATGTAGTAGGACTATAGTGTATGTGCAGTGTTTTTTGACTGAACTTACAAGCTGAAAGTTTCCTGCTCTTCGTTGCACGGGCAAAGCAGTTCACTCAAATACAGTAGCAATGTCCTGGTCATTCTTCAGCAAAAACCAACTCCTGCTCATAGTTCTCCCACCAATTTGAGGTCTGACTGGTTCTGGTCCTAAAGCTGTCATGTTGCTGTTAAGCTTTGTATCAATAGAGCTTTCTGTTATGTAACAGTGTACGTCATATAGGGTTCTGCTTCATTTCCTCAGGATAGGTAAATGTATATCTATGTGCATATATCTAAAAAGTCCTGTTATTAGCAGTGCTATGTTGGCTACGTAGGTCTGCCACTGGCATGTAAACAAAGAAGAGACTGGCACATTATGTGATGTTGAACAAAGGACATAGTGACACTGGATCTGCTGTTGCAAGCTGTTTCCAGTACAACCATCAATGTTGCAGCTGGAGTCTAAAAATCTTAAGTCTAGAGGGCAATGTCCGAAAAAACATAGAAACATCTTTACTTAACAAAATACCTTTGTTCCTATATACAGGGCTGTTGTATTCATATAAGCTCCCTAATTTTATTTATTTATTTATTTTTTTATTGTACCTCTGTAAAGTGTCCTTGGGTGTTTTGAAAGGCGCTGTCAAATAAAATGTATTATTTTTATTATTATTATTTTTATTATTATTATTATTATTATTATTATTATTATTATTATTATTATTATTATTAATTTAACAACACAATGATGACTGCACAAACAACCAGAAATTTAACAAAACTAAGCGAAAAAACAGAACGAGTGTGGCTTCTTTTTTCAAACTTAATCTGGGAGGAGGCTTACTGTCTCAGACAAAAAAAAACAATTTGTTCGGCACAACACAGCAACCAGACCATCATTATGCTTGCTATATATAGGGCAGGTAAGGACAAAAAAAATTTAAAACAAAAACACAACCAACAACAACAAAAAAAACCTTTTCTGCATTTTATTGTTCAAACGACATGGAAAATACAAACCTGAAAATGGCAGTGCCAACTTATTTGTCCAGTCAAGTTTTGAAGCATATAGGAGTTTGTTTGGAACAATTTCAGTTTTTTCCTCTTTCTAGCTATTATGTTTTTTGCTGCACACACAGTTTGAAATGTCATAAATTCATGCCAACTTTATGAGGAAAGCTGGAGGGCTACAAATACTTTGTGTTCAGGTCAACAACATACTGAACTGGAAATGCAACACTGATACAGAGTAGCCAACATACTGTATTCATTTTGTATGTATCATATTTAAATAGCTCCTGTGTATTTTTGAGGTTTTTGAATGTGATTCAAGTGAATCACTACCACAACAGTGAAATTGCACAGTGCAATTGTCAATATGCAGCTTTATTGAAGTAGGGACAAATACAGAGGTTATTTTTGGATTTTCCATTGTGCCTCCATCCCTCCTCTACTGAAACCTGCTGTAATTTAGTCCAGTCACAGGATATGTCTCCAGGTGACTTACATGCTTCTAATATGATCCAATCAGTAATTAGTGAAGGGGCTCCATTGCCCCAAATGGTTTACTTCTGTGCATGCATCACTCACATTAGGCAGCAATTAACATTGGATAGTAACAAATTCCTCTAGCATGAGACTCTGAAGGGTGAGGTAACAGTGGGCTGGAAGCCAGCTGTGACAACCTACAAAAGATTCAATCAAAGGGCAAAGGGTAAAGTACTGACAAGCCGACCTTGACAATTACATAGAATCAAAATTCTCCACATAAGTGGGAAGTGCTGAGGAGGTGAAAAGACCAAAACGGGATTTTGTGGCGCTTTGTGCCTGTGTGTAATAGGATTGGCTGCACTGCATATATCAAAGTAATCTGAGAACAGAAAGAAATATGATTGATGCAACCTTCTTAGGGGTCTTTTCAGGTTGGAGAAAAGCTCTTTTTGCTATAAAGTACTGAGCTTCATGCCATGTTTCTTTCACTCATTTTGTCTGGTCACAAATAGCTGCCAAGCTTTCCCAGTTTTTTCCTTCTCACCCATCGTGGAGGGTAATTGTTCTTTTCATCACTTCCAATGCAGCCGCTGCCAGTTATTTCTGCACTTTTAATGCCATTTTAAATGTAAAGGTTTCCGGTTCTTAGAACTGAAAACCTGAACACCCCCCCCCCCCCCAAAAAAAAACAAAAACAAACAAAACTAACAAAACAAAACAGATGTACATATGGATTTCAATGTCAGTTTGTTGTATAGCAATCAACTCAAGGTCTCTCCACTTCCCTTTATCAGAATGGTTTCAATAGAGAAAATGTTTGATGAAATAACTGTTTGAAGGTTTCTATGAAATAATCAGCAACTACAATAAAAAAAGGAGCTGAAAAACCATCAAGTGGCTGTGATAACTGTGTTTGTTACATTTCTCCAGAGGTGCTCCTTTCTTCCACCTCCCCCCCAATGTGTTGTTTTTCAAAAGATGCAGATGTATGTGCACTGTTAGATACCATCTGTTTCAAACCCCCACCCCCCTTTTTTCACCCCTTTCCCTCCCTTGTGCACAGGTATCTTTTATCCCTTGTACTAAATTAATGCAGCTCCCACAGCACATCAGCGTCTGTTGGTGGGAGGCTGCTTGGCTGCTAGATTCAAGGATGAGTGAATGCAGGCCAGAGACACCTGCCAGCAGACAGCAGTCAAAAACTGACAAACTTTGATTTAAAGTTTGGTGCTGAAAACGTATAAATCCTCAATGTGTTTACCTGAACAGTGCCAACAAACACCATATGTTACAGAAGCTTGATTTTTGTCTTCTGTGCACTTAAGAGAGGGTCAACTTTAGTGGTAATAAAGGACTAAAATAACTGAGCAGAAATTGTCCATTGAAGCTTCACAGTTATAAGCTGTCATGATATAGCGTGCCCTGGGAGAGGGTCTTTCTGAGACTATTAATAGGAAAGTCTCCTTTTATACACTTGGCAGGGTCTTTGAGTACTGGGCATTTCCTCTTGGCACAGCTTTAGAAGCTGGATTTTACTTAGCTGGATATTGCGTTCTAATAAGATATTATTAGCTTAGATGGTAGCTCAGCATCAGCATCATCCAAAGGTCCAAAGAGCTCTTTAGGTTAAGAGACTGGGTGGAGATGAAGATGGAAGACTGAGTGGGTACTGATGCAATGATAGAAGAAGAGGAATTATTGCCTGATAGTTAGGTTTGTGAAAGAAAATTAAAAAAAGAGCTTGATGAGCTACATCTTGCATTGCTGGAAAACAATAAAACATCTGCATGCTGTGTTTGAGCAAAGCAAGTGAATAAGTGTTTCAAAAAATGTATTCTTCTTAATACATTTGAGAGCTAGCATATGAAGTAAAAACTAATTAAACAAAAGGATCTCTGGGAATTAAACAGAGAAAGTCTTCAACCAGTTGCTTCTTAATCTGCATCCTGAACTCAGAACATCTGTGACATCAGATGACTTTAATGCCAATCTTCTTTGACTCACAACACCTTTTGTACCCATATGCACATGATGGGAACAGCTGAAAAACCGATGAAGCTGTCGGTTTAGATATCGCCTCAGTTTCATTTAATGCAGGTTCATGAACAATATATTGGGCCAATTACACCAAAGCATTTCAGACAGTAAACACAGTGCACCATGCAGAAGGTATTTATTCAGATGAAAACAGATGATGCACCTGCCTCCGCTGAAGGCATTTGGCTGAAACAACAGCAGAATTCCGTGAACTGGGCCACCAGTCCAAATGGAAATGAGCCTTCCAAGATGTGTATGATGTGTGCTGCAGTGGGCCACAGGAATCAGAGGAGATTATGAGGTTGCTCGCCTTATCATCTTGTGTTTACAAGGAGAGAGGGACTCATCTTGTATGCTGTCGATTGAAGGGCATGAAAACTGACAGAGCAGATAGACGGCCGAGCGCTCCACTCATGGGTCCCAATTTACCCTGAAACTATTGACAAAGAGCCACAACTAAAGAATAATGACAGCCACAGGCAAACACACAACAGCAACTTATGTTGTTTGGTAGAGGAGCCTTTTTCTCAATGAACCGATTTTTCTACAAACTCAAGTACAGCATTTAAAAATGTCACAAAGACCACCATCTAAAATTGGTGAGAGGTTTTCCTCTTTCTCTCCATTACTATTTATCTCTCTGGTTTTCTTTCTCTCTGGGAACAATACCACTATCTCATGACTTTTGTCTCTATAGTGTGCTATTTCTGACAGATCAGTTAAGCTGGAAAAGCTTTGCCGAGGCTATTCAAAGACTTCCAACGGGCTATTGCAGTATTTCATGTCTGACGTTAACGTAATTACAAAGGCGTAAGCTAAAAAAGGGCAGTTTAGCCCTTAAGGCACATTGGCCTCATATCAGCCCTATTAGTGTGTCTAATGACATGAAATTGTGGGAAGGAGCCCATGGGTTACATGCCATAGTGTGACAACACACAACTACATGCATGTGTTCACAGTAAAATTTGAGCCTTCAGCCATTCTGCTGATTGCTAATATAAAAACATTGAAGTGAAGATGACACAAACTTCAAATTATGAAAACCAGTTTACCTGTTCTTTGAAAATTATGACATTTTCTAAAATACAGTCACTGAAAAAATCAATAGACCACCTTGTTTTCTGAATTTATTGTTCTTTTTTTAGTCTTTGTGTATCAGGTGACTAAAACAAACAGAAAAGAAAACACCGAATGTGTAAAAGCACTGCTTTTGGCAGTACAATGCCATAGCTATGTAAAAACTTCAGAAAACCATGGAAAATGGCTAGATATTAGCTCTTAAAATTAAATTATTTCTCTTCGCTATTTTTGTTGTTATCATCATGTCTGTCCAAACCAATGTACCTTAGTTGTATCGGCATTTGAAATTGAAATTGAAAATGCTTTTCAGACGCGTCCATTTTTGCTTAGCAAGATTTAAGCTGTTCCTTTTCCCCATAATTGAAAGAGATGTGGCCTACAGGCATGCTATGAAACCACATTGTTGTATGTAATGCAGAATGAAATCTGGACTTACCACTTGCCTCCTGAAAAAAGATGCCACTTTAATATTAGCATAAATCTCTAAAAAATTCCCTTCTGCATCAATCACTCATTTGCCAGTTGTCCATACCACAGAAGCTGATGTACCTTTTACTTATCTTTGGCATGAAGTAAAATAGCCTTGAAGTAGCTAAAACTTGGTCGCAATCAGCTCTTTTGAGGTCATGGTTCTCTGCTGTAAAGGGGTGGAGTGTCTCTGCCTCAAATGGAGGTGTTAAAGTTTACAATTGTTGTGTTTACAATTTACAAAATTTACAATTCCCCTTGGGATCAATAAAGTATTTATCTGTCTTTCTAAAGGGTGTATTCACACCAGGATGGTCTGCTAGTTTTCACACAGCACGTATTCAAACAAACTAGACCTTTTAAACAACGTAACCCCTCCTCAACCGAGGCGGCGCTGCATCAAGAATTACTGGAGGAGAAGACGAGACACACAAATGAAGAAGAAAACTTGCTCATCTGTTGGTTAATGCAGGACAACTTCCGTTTCTACCACATAAGAGCAAAACATGGAGCTGTATCAAATCCTAGGGGTCTTGTGTTGACCATATTTCTATCAGAACTTTTACCAAGTTCTTCCACATCTGACCAGGACTATTTCTCCAGGCCAGAGCTGCCTATCGTCCTGCATATGCATGTATGTTTTGATTGTGTTTACCCACAATGCCCTTTGTTTTATAGTCCGCTTCCTGTAAATGATTCACTTGAAGCGGACTGAGACCCATGTTTGTAGGCAGACAAGAATTTGGTTCTTTTATCCGAATCAGTTAGTGTGCACATTAACAATTTCTCAAAAGAAGCAGACTTTCCGAGAGAACAAACTAGGATTCGAATCAAAAGGGCTGGTGTGAATGCCCATGTGTCTTTAAGCATCTAAGGTTGTTTCACAAGCGATGACTAACTGGAGCGAGACATGGACAGGAGGACTTGTGCTACGTTAGGTGTAATGAAGGCGTTGCACTGATCTGTCTCCACATTGAAAGGAGTCAGCAGAAGTGGTATGAGCATTAGGTTAAGATGCCTTCTGGTCATCTCCTTTTGAAGATTTTCAAACATATCCAGCTAGGACAAAGCCCGAAGGAAGACCCAGGATATGTAGGATGGATCATATATCCCTTCATACCCGGGAATGCCTCGATAGGAGGAGCTGGAGAGTGTCACTGGGGAGAGTGGAGTGTGAACCTGGTTCCTCCGCAACCCAACGGTGGGGTAAAATGAATGGATGGAAATTGTATCTGATCGAGAACACATGGCCACTGTCTTTTTGACCATCTGAGATGAGCAGGAGTTTACAAAACCAAGCAGCATCTCTTTACAGAGTTGATTTAGATTTAGATTTAGATCTTTACTTGTATAATACAGTTTCATAATTCATTTCTTGGTTGCAACAGTAGACTGCGTTGAGTGAAAATGGTTTTCCGAGGGACTCCTGAACCCACCTGGCTATACTGATCATGGTAGATTGATGAATTATCATTCATAGCCACCTGGAGGTCATCCAACAGTTGTTTTTGTCCTTACTCATTTACACACTTATTTTAGAGAGATTTAACCTGAGACCCTGAATCTTTTCACAGTATTGCAAGCTTTAAAGGTTGAAAGACCACCGTTCTTTGTTATATATATTGTATAACATGTTATATTTGGTGACAGAGTTTGACACAAAGTAGTGAGAAACTACCAATACATAAGTAGATAGACTAAATCTTTTGTGAATGCTCCTTTTATACCCAATCCTGACACCCTGATACCAATTCATTCATTTTCTGTACCGCTTAATCCAAATCAAGGTCATGGGGAAGATGGAGCCTATCCCAACAATTAGCAGGTCAGAGGCAGGGTACACCCTGCTGGTCGCCAGTCCATCGCAGGGCCTCATACCAATCAATCTGATGATTATAGAATTTTCCAGAATGTTGTCATTTATATATACTCTTAAGATTTATACATTTCTTTGCTTCTATTCTAAACTTTTCTGAGAGTGAATTTGCTTATATTTTCTAGCTACAATGAATTCAGGGAACATGCTGAAAATAATCTATTTGTCTTTGTGTATAAATTGATAAAATCAGAGATTCAATTTTTCATTGCTTTTTAGAAAGATTCCCTAATATTTCTGAAAATAAATCTTATTACAACAATCTTCATTTTCTTTTCTACAAAATATGTGCTTGTTAGTAGCTTGCTTGTTGGTGGAAGTGTTTTTTTCAAGGTTAGTTTTGCGAAATTATCTTACCCTGATAATCATTTTACTGTGCTCGAAACCACAGTCAACCTGTTAGTTTTAGTCCATCATTGAGTCATTTTGTTTCTCAGCTCTAAGCAGAGGCATATTATAACTAAGCTTTCATTTCAGAAAAGTTTTGATGTTTTTTCCTTAATGGCTTGAAAACCTTCAAGGATGTTGAATATTTTAGAATGTATCCGTAAGGGTTAAAAGGAAAAAAAAAAATCAATGGCTGGTAATTAACCTTCATTTTCATAAAAGGCTCCAGCCGGCCACATGCTAAACAGGAAGAGCATCATGCAATACAAATGAACTCCAATAAGAGCTCTTTAGCTCAGCAGAAAAGACAGCATACTACAACAATCTAATTCATAACTTGAGAATTAGTGGTACAGAAAAACTCCCATCTTATTAAGTTTTGTTTCTTTTTAAACACATCCTTAAAGTTCCTCATTTAAGCTAACCAGGGTATGCTACAACCAAGCGAGCTGTTTGAATCAAAACCCACCTACAAGAGTCAATTGATGCAGCACATACACAGCTGGAAGAGGACCTAATGTATTCTCCATGATTTTTAAAGGCTCTCTTTTCTTAAAGACATGAGAGCTTACATGCGCAAAAAAAAGTATATCACCCATACTCAAATAGGCACTACTAGAACATACTCCCACACAGGGAAGAAATAAATATTTGGACAGTTTTTCAGATGCAAGTAGAAAGTATACGCCTTTGTAAAGCTTGCAGTGTATTTTAATCTTAACACTGCAGGTAGGTTTGTAATATACAGCACTTTTATTGTTATTTCATCATGTTCAGCACCGTGCTTGTTCCTCAGAGAATGAACACGTAGTCACTGCAGATTGCCCAGGAGACATCAACGGCACAATACATGAAATACATGTGTTTTATTCAGCAGAGATCAATTATGAATTGCACCAGCTGGGCCACCTGATGTTGTGATCCTGCTGTTGCTCTAAAGGGTATAAAAGCAAACTGGTTACCAGTGTATGCTGCACCACAAGAACATATAGAAGACCACTCAGTATTTAAACACACTGAATTATTAGGAGTATTAGGAGTGCACTGTATTCATCATTTCCCAACTGTTCCTGGAATTATACTATTCACTATGTTATCATAATGTAAATAAGACATAAACAAAAACATTATTAGCCATAATAT
>JAOXYM010000001.1:29809289-29821166 GCA_028567055.1 Leptatherina wallacei
ATACGGTTTACAAACCACATGTTACACATTCAAGTACCCAAAGTTACACACAAATTAGTTTATACGGTTTACAAACCGTGTATTACGCACACACAATGATATTGAGTCTAATTTCTCTCCATAGTTGATGGGCTGAGATAGATTTTTGGAGCTGACCAATCTTGCTTTCGCCCAAAGTTAGAAACGCCCACCTCATTAGCATACACTTGAGGGAATAAAAGCATCAAGAAAAGTAAAAATGTGGAACAGTGGGGAAAAGGAAATGTGTATATCAGGAAAAGTGGAAAAGTAAAAATAAATGCATAAATAAATAAATGTGGAAATAAAATCAATCGATGTGGAAATAAAAAAATTGGAAATAAAATATAAATGTGAAAATGATAAATTACTGTGTAAATAGATATAAATGCGGGAATAAAAATAAAGTGGGTGACAAATTAGATGAATAGATGGATATATTAATGGAAAATGTAAAAAAAATTACACATATATAATAATTTATTTACTCATTTGTTAATTTATTTCTGATTATGGCAGGTGTGTGGCCCTCCATAGTATATGTCTGTTTAACCTGAAAAAATATTTTCTTATTCGTATCCTTTCTCCCAATGTTAAAGATATAGAAGAGTTGATACAGTATTTACAGTAATTATAGAATGAATACATCATTAGTATGTTGGTGAAATGGAAACATTACAGAGTAAATTTTTCATTAAGCATAAAATTGCTCTAAATTCTCCCCACAACTGCATGACTTATAACCTGAGTCAGTCTGGTGGTGAATTAATCAGATTAAAGAGTCTGGGTGAACTTTTCATATTAGTACAGAAGCTTAGTTTTTATCATTTCTGTGTTTTTAAAGACAAGTTTTTAAAATTGCGAAAGGTCTTATCTGTAAATACACAGTTTATTTTAAAATGTGTGGCAAGAAATGTATGGTCTTTCTTACATGCTACTCTGTGTGTTACTTAGTTATATACATTAAACTTTATTTCTGTCACTCAGCTGTCTCACAGCTGTCAGCTGTCTGACATTGATGTGAAACAGCCACGTGGGGGACAAAATATTCTAAGATAAAAAAAAGTTACCTTGAAAAAAAACCCAAACATGGTCAGTGACATTTTATCCATTTAATTCAACACTGCCTTGAGAGCAGCTGCTGCCTGAATGCACGATCTGCTGGGGTGCTAAGATGCATCTGGGCACTATATTAACAGGGAGAGGGTTACTGCCTGATGGAATATTGATAAAATGTTTTTTGTTTGCTGCACATTGCTCAGAGAGTTGACGGCTCACTGCACTAAATCATAAAGCCCACTTGGGCGTAGTACAGAGTCAATAACCAGTTCTTTTTCTATTCTGGGAGCACTTTCAGTTTCTGGGAGGTCGTCTATTGAAGATACACTGATGTTGAAAGACAGAGAACGTCTGTGTTGTTCTGTTTCCAGAATTTTTTTTCAACAGCTTTACCAAACATGACAGATAACACCAATGTGAGTTGTGGTTACTCTGGGTTCATTTAGTTCCTTTGATGTGGATTGATTTTTTTCGCTTATAGATCAAACTCCATTGATAATATTTTTCTAATTCATATAGCAAATTAATCATATAAATTTTCTGCTCCTATATTCTTTCAAACTCAGGAAAATCACAGGATGACTGCAGCTGATGAACCATTTAGATTGTAAAATGAAAATGTTAACGACCCAAATAAATCACATGACTCAGGGTACAAATGGTGATTCATGTGACCAAAGCATCTCACATGATGGTGAGATGTCTTCCCAAATGACAAGTCGCAACAACTAGAATGATCTACAGGATGACTGGTTTAGTTCAACTCACCGATACTTGATCCAAAGCCCACTGTGTCAGTTTTGAATGCACAGGGAACCCCAGATCTTTACATTTGGATATGAAGAATGAAAAAAGTGAAGAATTTCATGCTTCATTGTTGCAAAATGGCAAATGCTGAGTGTCTTGGATAACTCACAAAACAATGAACCATCTTCCATTTAAAACATTGATATGTCGAATATATTGTCTTTACAAGACTGGTTTCAGAATTCCAATATTCACGAGTTTTAAATTATGGGCAAAAGTGCAATTCATAAGGCAAGCATATCTGGCTAAAACAGACTTTTTCCTCTGTTATTTTTTTTATATATTTTGTCAAAGTTATAAATTAAGTGACAAAACAGAAATATGATGTGTATTGAAAAAAGTTGGTGGAATGAGTCGTTTTTCTTGTCCGTTATTCGTATAAGCACTTAAAATAACTTGTTGAATGAAGACAAAAGATGTAGTGAATTTTCAGAGCTGTATGACTTTCTCTCAAAATGAAGCTATTCTGTTGTGTTCATTTAGTTAAACTGGGTTGGATCAACAGAATCTATTAGGGTTGATTTCTTATTTATTAGGGCTGCATCTCAATTTAAGTAGGTTAGTTTAACTAATTTTATACTAGTTGTTCAATGATCAAGTGTATGGTTTGTTAGGTTTTTCATATCAGTCTTTTTCCAGTTAGTTTTAAGCCATGTTTATTCATTCATATAAAATCTGTGATGTGGACAAAATTGTTGATCATGCAACAAGATTAAGTTTTATTTAAAATTGTATTAGTTTTCACTTCATGCTTACCTTTAGGCTATATCATTACTTTTATCATTACTTTTGAAATTTATTGAATAGGGCCAAAAAAAGAACATGGTTAGGGTTTAAATCCATTATTTTTGCAGCGGTCCATCAACATCATGGATGCTCTTTTCATCTTTCACATGCAGTTGCTCTCTAACAAATGCATCTCTATCCGTTTGCATTTGTACATACCACATGGGCATGTTTTGGAGAGGTCAGTTCCAAATAGCTATAAGAGAGGTTATACCATAACAACAGACACTTTCTTAAGGGCAAGTTGGACAGAAGTTACACAAAGTTTTGTGGCGTGAGTCTGAATCTATCACCTGTAAGACAGCCTCATTTGAAATGTGTAGGCTTATGTGGGCACATTTTACCAGACAAGACAGCGCAGTCGGTGGAAGGCAATAAATAGCACTGTCAGGTGGAGTTAGAAAACTTTTTGATTGGTTTGCAGCATAACACTACCTGTCATTTGTTGATAGTTTATGAGAAAAAAATGTCTGGTTTTTCATAGTATATGATCAATTTTAGACTGTAAAAGATTGGAACCTGTTTAGAAATGTGCAGGAAAAAAAAGTATTTATTTTTTTTTGTTGGGGACTGATAATGCCAAACACCACAGTAGCACCTTCCATGTTCTGCTTTACGTCCAGCACGACCTACTTTCTTTTGCACTTGTTGCTGTCACACTCATACCATGTTTGTCAGAACATATCCACTCTCTGTTTCTGATGTGTCTTTACACCTCTATACCACAAGGACGATGCATACACATGTCACCAGCTATATGAAGTGATTCTGACTCTGACACTCGCTGTCTCTGTATTCTCAGGCCTTGAACGGCAGATAGCTTACCAGAAAAAATGCTGTAGATATTTCCCCCAAAACTCAGCAATTTGACAGTTACTGTAAATGCCTATGGTTCTCCATGTGAGCTGGTGACATGTATCCTCTATGTGAAAGAAATGTTTTTCCCTGCATGGTGACAGGTGGGTAGAGCATGCTGGGGAGCTGGCAGGCTGTGCAGCAGTGGCAGCAGCGGCAGTGGCAGCAGCGGCAGTGGCAGCAGCTCCAGCACTGAGGCGGAGAGCAGGAGACAGCCTGCCAGGGGAGGCAATGATGCCAAGAACTGTGGTATCATTACAAAGCCCTCTTTACTCTATAAATTATCCACCAGGTCTTTGAAACTTAACTCAGGTGTCTCTAAATGGCTGCTACCTGAGTGGATTGCCTCATTCATTTTAATGGACATTCAACCTACTAGAGCGAATATTTTCGTATGATGTTTTAATTTACTAAAATGAAACTAAGAGGAAACCCCAGGGAATTCTTCCATTATTAATGATGCTATATTCATGGATAATCTTTGAAGAGGTGGGTGTTCATTAGCCACAGATTAGTCTCTGTGAGTCATTAAACAAAGTGCACATACTGTCTGAATTGCTGCTTTTAAACAGCAGCTTGGAAATCGCTGTCGATGTTGATGCTTGGATAATATTTTAAGTATTTGTGTTATGGCTACTATTGATGGAGGAAATAGTTTCCCCGCCACATATACAAAAAAAGAGGACCCTGATTGACGTGTTTGTTGCCCCCAGCACCCTAGTTGTTGATACTGCATTTCGAGGGATAAAGCACAGGGGGGCTGTGATGTGTTTATTTATAGAGTACAACGGGCCTAATTGGTAAATTGGTCTAATGATTGATTCACTATCGAGTTTGGTGTTGTCTGTCCTGACTCTACAGTGAGGGATGTCTTGAAATAGCAGGGTTGACAGCGGTGGAGAAAGAGGAGCCAATACTTTTCCCAGAGTGCAGGATCATCTGATTAACTGTCCATGGTCTCCCTGAGAGCTCAGCCCACCATGAGCAATTAGACAAATCAAGGTTATGGCCCAGACTGGCTGTCACCATGGTGAACTAAAGCCTTATGAGGAAGGTCTTTGTATATCAACACCCATTAGGTGGATCTCAAATTTTTACATGACGATTGTTACTCCCTGTTTTTGATCCATTACCTCATGCAATAACAGATCTGACATCATTTTATAACATGATGAGTAATGATTTAATGTAGCTTCAAATCTACTTATAAAATGCATAAAATAAACATCCCCAGGGCCTGATGATGCATATTCGTCAAGCAGAAAGTGCAAATAAAACAAATCTATCAAAGATTAGCATAATATGGAATTTTTTTTTTTTTCTACTGTTGGTATGCATGTCACTCCATCCTCTTCAAGTTTCCATTGCAGCTGGACTCTCTGAATTTAATAATCGTATATGTTTAATGCTTATCTTAATCTAATATTTCTTCATACTGTAAGTCTTATTTTAACAAACAGGGTTATCTCTCTGCATGACAGCGAGTACCCCCATTTACAAGATTTGATAGGCACAAATAAATCAAGACTTTATGCATAACCGTGTTGCACCTCATGCAGAGAACTTAGCTCGGGGCCCTATCTGCTTCCTGGCTTCAGGTTTGAAATTCAATTACCCACTGCCCTGGGTAGCTGCTTGCTGGAAGCAAATCATGGATCTGAGGTAAAGTTTAATGGATTTGAAATATAATTTAGCTCTGGCTTGGCTCCTTAGAGACAGGTCACCATTACCTATAACCACATTAGAGGTAATCAGAGATTCTCCTGAATTCGTTTACTTGACTTCCAGCTTGCACCTCAAGTCTTCCATTTTCTTTCCATTTGTGACACATTTAAAGGGCAAGTCATGTGTAGGCATGAATCATGGAGTTAATGTAGATTTATTACCAAAGACAGCATCTCTCTTTTGTGCCGGTAAATCCCAGGTATCTATCACTGTGACTGTATTAAGAATAATTTACAACATATAAGTATTTACTAATGTACTTACGCTCACTTTAGTTGTAGTTTACTCTCAACCTTAAAAGTGCAAAACCTACAAGCTGATATGACACAGCAAACATACTCTGACTGAAAAGACTCCCTGCTCTTCCACCCTAATTTCCGGTTGTAATTTTTTACTGTCTTCCAAAGGAACCTTATTCCAGACACCTCCCTCAGATACCTGTTATTAATTCTCTCCTGTTTAATCAGAGACCTGGGAGGTAGCAGCCACTCCTCGGGCTGAGAGGATGACAAATGAATTGCCAGGCTAGAAAAATGGACTCAAATTCATCCTCTCCTGAAATTTGTGTTCACATCCATGCATTGTTCTTCCACAAGGATAATGGATGGCATGGATGGGGATTTTGAGGGTGTGGTGCAGAATTCCAATAAATAGTTAATGCTGCAAAAAGTCCCACATTACAGCTCTGTGGCATTTTGGTGGGTTGGAAATACCTTTCTGCAACTAGGATAGGAAAGTCAGCTCGGTGGGGAATTTATTGACAAAATATGTATCCCTTTTTAGACCATTTAAGCTTGCTTTTGCATATAAATAGGACTCATTCTAATACGATTTCAAACCTTTTTGCTTTTCTGTATTTCCACCATCAGCAAAGCCACCTGGAAATGTCACTGCTGCCGCCTCCCATACAAATACAATCCCTCCTTTATGGAACATATGAGGATAAGACAGCATTGCTCACATTCCTCAAGTACTATGCAGCAATATTTCCATGAAGGAATATTAAAAGGTTTCACATTTAATTATTTGTGGCTTATGTAAAAGAAACTGTAAAATTCCTTTTTTTGTCTTTTTTGGGCCAAGTGAACAAAAGCGTTATAGTGATCACCCTTAAGGTTGCATCTACTTTATGTCCTGTAATAGGCATCATCTTTTGCTCCATTTATATGTTCTTGCGTCACTTTCCTTAATTCATTAATCAGCTTATTTGTATTGTGTACTAATGGAATTAACTTTCTGAATGCAATGAATATGCATTAGGATAGAGAATGTGCCTTGACTTAGTGAGCCCCAGAAATGTTACAGTACAGAGAAAAAGTTTTCTGTGGTGCAAAAAAGTATTTACTCAGCATTGCATCATCAAAAAGGAACAGTAGACCTGTTAAATTCATGAATAGGAGCTCTTTTAAGTGGGTAAGAAGGAAAAGCATGTTTTTCTTTTGTCAACTGGCATTCAGTGTGGTGCACAGCGGAGGTGACCTTGTCGTGTCTGGCGTGATGGGACAGCTCCAACTTTGAGTACACCCTATTATTTCCTATAGCTTAAGACTGCTCTCTGATATGATGTTCAGTATAGCTGTGGTGGAAGAAACTACTTGTGTGTAACAGAACTTGGTTTAAAATTAAGAAGTTTTGGCACAAATTAACTAACACGCTAATTTGGATATCATTACCTTCCCTCTATTGTTGCAACAATCAACTTATTTCAACCATTCATATGATATAAATCACAATAGCATTGCATAATTCATTTTAACATAAATCTTTATACCTTTATGACAATGTAGCCCAGTTTCTAACAAGGTTTCTGACTTGGTTTGATAAACCCTGATTTTGCATTTCCACAACCAACCATACCCTTATTTGTTAAGTAGGGTATAAGGTGGATATCAATAAATTTGCCAGCAACTGTAGTAGCATGCTGTCTTAGCAGCATGGCACCTTTTTCAAAATATAAAGAATAATAATGTAACACAGAGAAAAAGAATGAGAGTGGTGGTCATCCAGCCGTTTGTGTTCTTTCTTCTTGGCATGTAGCTTTAAACAACAAAAATCAATGGTATCTTGAAACATTTTAAATTAATGATTTCTGCAAGCTTCTCATGTTATTTTCCCCATTTGCACAAACTCAATTCCAACCTCCACTTTACCTCTTTATTTGCATCTTAGTCACTGCCACCAGAAGTGAAGTGAGCGGAAAAAAAGGTGAAAATGGTTTCAAATAGAACATTAAACATGACGTGTGACATTGTTATGTTAGCACGCAATTGGATTTAATTATTTCTGTTAGATTAGTATTTAATCGGCTTATGAGAAAGTATATATTTACATTCAATTTGATTTAAAGTGTAGGATTAAAGTAGCCTACTATGGAGGACCAGGAGAGTTATGGAAAAAGCAATACAGCGTTTTCATGATGATTAATTTTGTGAAATAAGAATATAGATTACTAAATATAATTTCCAATTCAAACATTAATTCATATAAAAAGAAATCAAAATTCCAAAGCATTTTGCAATTGCACATTTAAAAATGGAATTATTAAAGAGGAAATACATATTGTATTCATTAATTCATTATTAAATCCTGTGAAAATAAATTCCCATTTTTTCCCCCTCGCATTTTCAAATCGTTTTTCCAAATGCATTTCCTAAATGGTTTACCATCCTCATTTAGCTTTTTTGTGAGTCTTCTGGGCCCTGAACACGCTGAAAACAAAGTTCAACCAATCACAGCCGCTCCAAGTTGTGCTCCACGTGGTACTTCAGCTCCCTATTGGTTAGATAGCAACACTACAGTCATTGGTCTCAATGACTGTAGTGATGATTGGTGAATGATTGGTGTCAGCTACAGTAGCTAACAGCTAGCTAATCATGTTGACAATACAGATCATTGTATATACTGTAAGGAGACAGCTGCAGACTAGGAGTAACTTTGAAGCATCCACACAGCAGAAGATGAGTTTCTTTTCATTTTTTTTATTAGAATTAATTGTTGAATTTAAAATTATATTTGGTAATCTATATTTTTATTCCACAATTAATTAATCATCATGAAAATGCTGTATTGCTTTTTCCATGACTCTCCTGGTCCTCCATAGCTTACCCCCCTCAGACTTCTGTAAAGAGCACATTAAATCGTGTTCCACTGAGTGGTGTTTGGGTCGGTTCAGGTCAGTACGGTACTGTAGGGTTAGAATTGGTCCGGCCTACTCATGCAAGCTTTTCCATAGCAAGTCGGACCCTCACAAGGCAGGGTTTACCCTATAGGCCACAACTAACAACAATGAAGGACAGACATCTTTTTCTTATTATTTTTTGAACTTTGAGCTTGCTTTGGGTGTGAGAAGTGACATTTTTCTGTCCAGTATTCTGCCCTAAATGTACAATGCTCTATAGACCTAAAACTGAAGGAAGCCCAGAAATGGTTTGGTTGGATTCAGTTGTATTGGCCCTTTTTATTTTGGAAACACACAAGATTGTGTACCATACCAACCTGAGCCGTTCTGCTCAGTGAAAACAGGGCTTTAAGGTGTTCTTGCTTTCTTTCCTCAAGCAAGCCTCCTCATGCATTTTAGGAATTGATACATCTTTCGAAATATTTGGGTATGAATTAATTCCAGGTCACAAGCAGGAGGATGGAAGAAAAAGGGGACAATAGGGCTTAAATTGGACAGAGGATATGAGCCTTATGCCACTGTCACGGTTATGTACACCATTTTGAACAGGTGGTGTTAGTCTAATCATAGCTAGAGGTTGCAATTATAACTTTAGCCTGCATGCAAAAACAACCCATGGGGCAAATTTCAGGAGGAAGACAGTCTTTAGATAACATGTAGCATTATACATTCATCGAATGCAAAAACCTTCCAGAGAATAATGATAAGAATGCAAAAATCTCTGCCATACACTTTTTTCCTGGGATGATACAGGTTTTTTCTTTTTGGATTTTCTGTTTTGTGTTTTAGATCTTGATTAAAGAACATTTCAGCAGCTGTCTAAACATTATATTTTTCTTATTTCTGCAATTTAAAACTTTAAACCAATTCAGAACCCACCGTTATAAAAACCCAGACTATTCTGACGGCTTGAATGTCTGCCTGAAACACACTGATGTGCCATTTCTGCTTCCAAAACTACATAAGATTTAAAGGCAAACATCTGTGGTTGTAAAGCAGAATCAAATAAATTTCCAAAGGAATAGGTGGTATTTCAGAATAAATATTTCAAAATTAAAAAAAAAAGAACCCACAGACACCAACATCTACAGCCTGCTGCTTTTTGTTTGTTTTTGTTTACTATTTGATATTAATAAGTGCTCGAAAACTCAGCACCACGTGCAGTCATGAATAAGGCGATGACCACTTAAATAGATGAAAACAAGGACAGCGTGCTCTGAATCCTACGTGGATCTTGCTGTTTTAACATCAAAACAGCTGTCATCATGGGACATACTCCATACGATATCATCTGACAGCTTCCTTGCTGACAATAGGAGTATGCTAATGTAATACAGCCAATGCACTGAGCTTAATTTCAGATGTTCCACATGCCAAAGACCTTGCTTGCACAAGTCATTGGATTGATTGAAGTTTGAAGACTGCCGTCTAGGATTTATGCACATTATGCACAATTTATTAGCGAACATAAAACCTTAAGAGGGTTAGGGTGTTTTTCAAAAGTAATTGATATTAAGAGAATGTTTTAGCAGCACGGGAAAGGACGTGTTCTGTTTCTAATGTTGCAGTGAGTAGGGGTAGGCTTGTGTTTCAAAATAAAGTGACATGCAGCTGTCTGTCTTTTCCTGCTCTTCTGGTTCAGTGGTGCCACAGAATTGGATTTCTCTCCTTAAAGCTATCAGCCTTTGATGTGACACAGTGACCGTGAGAGTCAGTCATCAGGTGTAAGAATGAACAGAAAACCCTCAGATGCTGCAGGTCTTACAGGTCTCATCCTCGATGTCATTCCGGACTTCTAACATGGTAGCCTGCTGAAGCCACAGCCATCTTTTCAGAGCTAATACCACTGTTTTTTCTTTGTTTTTAATGAGCTCATATGTTCAGTTAGTTTAAAGTGTCTTGCTGAAACAAGACAGCATTCTAAATGAGCAAGGAGCCTTTCCGTTATAATAAGTTTAAAGGTCTGGGAAACCCAATTTAACAAAGTATATCTAAGAATGCAAACGTTTAAAAGAGGGACATTGTGGCATGGAAAATAAGAAGAGAAAATAAGCATTGAGTGGGTTGACAGAGCGTAGGATTTTAAATGATTTCAAAGCTAGCAGTTCCATCAGAGGCATCCATACGATGAGGAAGCAGCCCACGGTGAGGTGGTAATCAGTCAGCTTTGTGCTGCATCTTCCTGGTTTTGTGGATAATCACGATAGGCCAGTGGGCTGGTGAGTAAGGACTGTGTGGTTGTCTATCCTTTGGCTATTTGATCACTGTGGGTGGACCGCGTTGAAGCCGAGCAGGAAAAATAATCAACGCCACAAGGCAATAGAATTACAAAGATTGGAAAATGTCTGAATAGCTGAAGATCGAGAGCGGATATGCCAAAGGGCCACACAATAAATCTGTGTTTCTTTTGCTGTTCGCAAACATTAAATCAGGCTTTGCTCTTATAGCTTCACTGCAGGGATGGAAAGTCAAACCTCCAAGTGGGTTTACCAAGGATTTTATTTCCAAGTGGCTGTTGTGAAGTGAGATCTAATGGCTTGCCATCAAAATAGTTTGATTTGAATAGTTTGATTACAGGAAAAAGACAATGATTCAAAACATCTTTGTTTTGACTTGCATTGACTATATGCTTTAAGGAGACAGGTTGATCCAAACCATTTCTATAAAATATCAAATGCCAAACAGTCACCACATCCACCCACAGTAGAAGGTCAAAGGAAAAAGTTTTTATTCATCTCCCATCTGGATACAGAATTACAGTACCTCAGTATAAACTTCTCATACTGTATAATAATAGTTGCACTCGTTAACGAACAGAGAGCAAAAATATTAGCTTTCACTAGGTGTGCAAGTCTTTGTGTGTGTGCGTGTAGAAGCTTGGTTCTTGAATGAGGTGGGATGGGTAAGAGCAGGATTACACTCAGGTCTTTCTGCATGGCTCTAAGCCGTGGGAGGTTGACCCTGATAAATCACAGGCTGTGAGGCAGTGTGGCCGTATTTCGCAGAGACAGGCTCATGGTGAGGGGCTTCAATTTATATGGGAAGACTGCTCCAGTTCGGAGTGTGAGATGGGAGCGAAGCAGGCGGACCATTCTACCAGCCTGTCTCAGCAGAGCAGCGGCAACAAACAAGCCAGACATCTCTCGTGTGACAGAGTGATCTCGACAATACACTGGCAGCTGATGTGTCATGTTGCTGCCCTGCACAAAAATCAAAGACAGAGCCCTGAATGAAAGAAACAAGCTGTGGGTGGAAGCATGGAGGAGCATGTTTAAGGGGAATACAAAAGGATACAGGACTAAGGCCTGCCCCTGCTGAGTTTCTGATTATAATCTAACTTAAAGTAAACCACACTCCAAAGAATGGGCTGTTTCTATCGGATAAGATAACTGTCAAAAAGGCATGTGAATGATTTTAACATTTGTATTCGTATTTTTATGATAATAAAA
>JAOXYM010000001.1:29827648-29839961 GCA_028567055.1 Leptatherina wallacei
TATAATATAATATATAATATATATAATGAATAATATATATATTATATATTATATATATATATATATAATATATAATATATATATATACCACTTTCACCCTTTGGTGGGATGGATGAGGGTCCTAGGAGCTTGAGGGGCGTGCACAGTATCTTAAGTGTTCCTGATTGCCCTCTTCTGGACTTAGGTGTCTGATGTTTCTCCAGGTACCTGTTGTAGTCACTTCTCCAGTGTGGGGGTCAAAATTGTTTAGGTTTTTTAAATTGTTAGGTTATATACTTGGGTGGGTGAAGACTTGTCTGTTTTTAATATGCAAGAAAAACAACAGTAAAGCACTTTGTTACTTTTTCCTATGAAAACTGCTTTAATAAATAAATTTGATTTAATTTGAGATTTGATTCCACTTGGTTGGCCATTAACATTTTGTTGGTCCGTATCTGGAAGTCCCACAGGATTTTAGCTCTTTCCTTCTCCACCACTTTCGGAGGTGTTTCCAAAATGTTTGGGCAATGTTTGAGCTTGCGAAAATACCATTAGCAAATACCTGCTAATATTTGCTTTGAACTGCAGGGAGCTGCACAGCATTCTGTTGAGTTACTGTCAGAAAAGCTTTCTATCACAGAGCAGTGTGCTAAATTGATATGCAAGCATGTATAACAGAATGACCCTGGTGTTAAGTATTTGGAATGAAGGTTACCATCAAATAGCAAATATTATGCAGCACAATCAATTCCCACCTATAGTCATGGGATCAAAATGATCATGATAACCAATACTTATTATTTCAGGTTTAATAAGAGGATCATGCGCTGTAATCACTGAAATAAAAAAATTATATACTACAAGTTATTTTTGGTACATTTACTGTAGGATCTACAAGCCAGCATACAATGTGAGGTTCATGTTAACCACGTACATGCATTAGAGGTATATGCATTAGAGCTGTGGTTCTTTGATCCTGCAGCCCTCTGAGGAGTGTTTGTTTGTAACACAGACACTTCTGCACAGGACCAAGAGAAAAATCATCAAAAGGTACAAAAATCTTTTTTTTTGAGAGATGAAAAATACACTGATCAGCCACAACAAAACTAATGACAGGTAAAGTGGGTAACACTGCTCGTCTTGTTACTATTCAATGATCTACAGAGAAAAACCTCTGTACTAGCATTCACATGGATGTTACTTCGACATTTGCCACCAACCTTAACACAAATCCAAAGGCTACTTTCAGAAGAAAACGTGATAGACAGTTTGGTGTTTTTCAGAAAATATGTACTTATCAATATCTAATGCAATGTGTGCATTTTAATCCCTAACCCTATATTTTATTGAGAAAGAAAATGAAACCCTAAGGATGTATTTTATATCGGCATCTTTACAGTCCTGTTTTGGTCTGACTAACACAAAACATAACCAGAAAATCTCTTTAGATTCATTGGGTAATGATATCCAGACCTTTCACTGGTGCTGTATGTACTACTGTTTTTTTTGTGTCATGTAAACATGCTGTGGATTGCATATGGAAGCATTATTTCTCTACAGTAGCAGCTCCTCAAGCAGGAAAGGAGTGGGCCATTGCTTAGGAAGGAATATGACAAAGAATCTAAGATGTTCAACTGGCCTATAAACTCTCAAGGTACCAATCTTATGGAATCTGATGGCAACTGTGGGAAGCACACCAAATCCACAGTGATCACACTCTACAACCCACAGGGTTCAAAGGATCTATTGCTTAAGTCCAGGACACTCCAGGATACCCTCAGATGTAATTTGTCTACAGTCAAGAACTATTTCAATGGCATCAAGTGGAGCTTCTCAATATTACACAGGTTTGCATCTGCATGCCACATTGTTCAATTCTAGTAAAGATCACATTTGATGGTTTATGATGATTAATACAAATGTTTTGGCAAGCAAGTTCAGGAGATAATTCTTATGTATTTTGTTTATTAACATAGAAAATGACATCACCTAATCAGGAGTTTAGACACACAAACAATTTGAAATGGAAGCTCCTGGATGACATTTGAATCTAGAGGAAAACAACCATCTGCCTAAGTATATGGGAAAAAGCATGAGAATGATAAGAACAGCTAAGGCCTATTTATGCTCCCTTAGGCCATGTTTACACGACAATGCTGATAGAGCAAATCGCAACATTTGTGTTGCGATTTGGCCTCTCCTTTACACGGTGAGTGTCAGGGGGGGCGAATCCGCAAAGTTTCGATGGTGGAATATTCTTGCTACGCGGGGTGGAGCGGAAACATTTAAAGGCAAGGTGAAAGCTCTTGATTACGACAACATCACTGCCCGCTACCCATGTCATATAGGATCTGTGCACTCAGCAAACGACGCGAACAAAGCAACAACAACAACGGCAGATCCCCGTGTTTTCAAGTACATCTTTTTAACGTATTTGGTTTGACCTGGCTCCAGCGCCAGCTACACCTTTTACATTACACCCACTTCTCCCCTTGTACTGTGTTGCTTTGAGGTAAGTTGATAGCCTGTTGCTCATGAACATTTCCCATAAGTCAAGAATTGCACTATATATTGTTGGCTACAGCCTGCTGTACATTCACAACAATGACAACAGCGCAAGGGAGAAGGGGGTGTAATGTGGAAGGCGTAGATGGTAGCCAGGTCAAACCAGCCAATAGAAACTCTTCTCTCATCCACCAGCTTAGGTCCCGCCCATCAAGATCAGTTGAATTTGCAAGCAAAACTTCAGAACTTGCAAGCAAAGAGGACTGATTTGTAAGCAAAGGTTTTTAACTTGAAAGTAAGGAGGACTGATTCATAAGCCATAATGTTTGTTTGTTTTTAATTACAAACATTAGTTTTGATTGAAGTTGAAGAATATATTCTCTCTCATATTTTTTTTCAATTGCAACCTGTTCTGTTTCAATTGCAAAATAAATAAAAAAATTAATTGCCACTTACTCTCTTTTGCTCTCAAATAATTTTTTGGTTTTAAATCTATTCTATTTGATTGAATAATAGAGGAACAAAATTCTCTCCATAAAACGCGCGTTTAATTGATGAGCTCTTCGTGCTGATGTTTTAACATTTATGGGACGTGTTGTAGTGAAATAATTAAAACATATTATAATTATAATCAAAACTGATGGTGATGAAAATTACTTAAAATGGCGGTCGCCATTTTGCTACGCTCAGACAGTGTCTTCGCATACGTTTAGCTTCCAACGAGATCCCGTTTGTAGGTCATGCCCATTGACTGTAGAAGAAACGGACAAACTTTTAAGAGCATGTGACCCGTAGGTTTCTGAAGAGCTGAAAAGAGACTCATTGGGAGGTTCCCACCGTTGCCATCTTGGCAGTGTCACCAATCTCGTGACTCCAAGAAAACCCAAAAATAGGCGACGAGTTTTATTTTGCTGTGAAATTGGCCTTTTTAACATGGGAGTCAATAGGGATTTGCTCTGTTTTGGAGCCAGCCCCTAGTTGATGAGGGGGGAACTGCAATTTTTGGCACTTCCACATAGGCTTCACGTTTCTAAGCCGGAGGATGCCGCTTGGTCATGCCGCTGAATCCGCCCCATTTACCACCTGGACAACCCGGCGGCCAGCTGGATGGGAGGAGTTTTCACTCCATTTAAAACGGGTGATCAGCCTGGGCATCAGCCAGATGACCCACTCAGATCTGACGGTTGTTCGGCGAAACCACTCCTTTTAACCACATTGGTAGAACAAACAAATCAGAGAAAATTTGCAGATAAACTTAAAAAATGTTTCAACTTGAAATGTCAAAAGTGCAGCTTTTATTTAAGCTCAGTAGATAACTTCCCATTAATAACTCCTAAAACAGCTTCTGCTGTTTTTATGATTCTTTTCAGCTGCTCTAAGCAGTGAAGTTATATTCCAATCCAACTTATCTGTCAAAAGACCTCCAGTGGACACTGTTGCACTTTGCAGACTACAACCTGAAAGAAACGTGTAAGAAATTGGGGCTTTTTTGTTAACTTTTTATTATTTTTATGATCAATTACACCCTGAAAGATCCATGCCTCTTTTTTGGCATGTTTTGGCAGAACCTCTTTCCACCGACAAATGCTCCCCTCCATTTAAGAGGCAAACTCCGTCATCAACCCACTGTGACAGTTGTTTTGTAATAAACTTTTCAGATTTAGAATTTTATTTGTTTAATTCTATATGCATACATGAATATGTCCATTAATTATGACCATGTCATATCATGCCACCATCAATGGAGTTTACAATTTAAGAAATAGAAGAAATAAAAATAAATATTTTTTTTAAACTGGGGGAATCATTGAATCTCCCACAGACCCACTCAAATAGCCTCCTATGGGTCCTGGGGACTCATACACTGAAAACCTATCAACATCACTGAATTTATGATCAGATTTCTTTTTCAAAATGGTGCCTAAAAAATGTGTGTGTGTGGGGGGGGGGGGGATCAGATACTGTATGAGTCATAACAGAAAAAATGGAACCATGATGTTACGACTGATGGTTTTACATTTCGCATTATGCCATTTTTGCTAAGGACTAATTTAAAATTTTCATTATTTTGATTTATTACAAAAATTATATATCAGTTAAAAATGGGTACACTCTCTGCTTTTTAATGACAATCTCTTTGCAATCTTTGACCAATGCTGCATTATTTATATTGTTGACACATGCCCTCGCAATCCCCACTAACTCAGCTAATTCTGTCGTTTCTCACAGGCAGTGCAGGCAGTTAATTAATTAAAGCCAATACATTTGCAGTTTATGCTCAGCACAATTAGTCTGGCAGCCTTAGTTTGGTGTGCAAAACGTAAAATTGGCTGAGGGAGGGTGTGGGTTTGTGTAATGAACTTTAAGCTGGGATGAACCTTTTGCCCCAGCAGACACATAAGCAAACACACATCTGACAAATACACAGCAGCTCGGTTGGTTTTCTTTTATTAAAGCTGCCCAAGTCCTAAAGGTGGAAAGAAACTACTGAAAAATTTGCTCCTGCCAGAAAATGAATCTGTGACCTGATGTCAACACATTTGGCTACGCTGCTTATTAGACCACTGTGGAACTTTATCACAGCATACATTTAGACCTGATGTCGTCATGACATCCCAAACGCAACTGAAATCAAACCATACCTGTCAGCCAGCATGCACACTACCTGTGGTCTGAAACTTGCATATTAAACCGGAATTGTACCTTTAGAGGGCCATTATATAACTATTCGACCTTAAAAATCTCTCTTTTCCGGATTCGTTTGATGACACAGTGACATCTATTATATGCATTTCTAGAGCCGTCACGGTCCAGCAGCATCCTGCGGCTGGGAAACTGCACTATACAACTTTCACATCCGGGAATCTGCTGCCTGCTGAGTTTCACTTTGCTTATGTGTTACATGCTAACAAGCGAATGTAAACAAACCGCCGGTTTTGAACACACACTGGCGGATTTAGCAAAAAAAAAAAACGCTAAAAGAAATTATCGGAGGAAGAGAGGAAACGAAGGAGAGCCAATGAAGACCAAGAGATAAGACAAGAGTCAAGAAAAGACTGTTTTTTACTGTCTGGAGAAACCTCACAGTTTTAGCCACCGATTGGGAGCGCACCACTCAGAAATTAGTAAAAGTTGAATAGTGTCTCTTTAAGGTGATGGGCTTGTACACCATTTTACCAGAACAGATTAATATCATTATTGAGCTTGCTGCCCTCAGAGAAAATAATACAAGAGCAAACAGAAGGCTGACAGCTCTTCAGGCATGTTGCCAGTGTCATAACTAATTTGGTTTATGATTCATTTATCATTAAGAGAGAAATTACTTTCGGAGGGTGTTGATGAGAAGAGATAGAGATTGCATAATGAAATGCACCGTTATAATGACTGATCTGACACCCAGTCCACTCACAAAAAGTCAATCTAAGTTTATTTAGCTTATTCAACTGGAAACTTTCTACTAAATTACCAAAAACTGTAACCTCCTTCAAATATTGGTTCACAAATGAGCATGAGTAATACTTTTTTCAGTGTTGCACTTTTTTTTTTCACCATTAGATAACTTTTACTTGAGCACTTTTGACCAACCTTCTGTAACTGAGGGGGGAACCCAACAATTGAACTGGGAAGCGCAGAAGTACACCTCATTATGTGCATGTTTCCACACACTAGATCAGTCAGCAAAAATAATTAGGTGTTATTTTACCCAGTGTCATATCTTGTGAAAGACTGAAGCCATCCAGTTGGGATCGATTGCACTCATACGGTGAAGGGAAAAGAAATAAACATAATTATGCTTTTTGCTTCCCTGTTGAATTGAAGGCACATGGTGTGACTGAATGGGCTGTGTACGCACACTCAAGCAGAACGCCTTGCCAATTACCACAAATCATAGTCAGCTGGTTTTCTTCCTCTTTTAATAGGATTCAAAACTTTCCCTTGCTTAGCATCGCTGAGCACGACCCGTTCAACACTTCCATCTAATGTCAAGCTCATTACAATATAAATTGGTTCATGATTACTACCTGCAACTTTGCCATTGGACCAATGGATCATGATTTGGCCAGAGCCAGAGAAGATTAAAGGGCCGCACATCGTGTCATCTGCATGTACACATTACAGTTATATTGTCAAAATCACCACAGACAAAACAGTTATAGTGGCTGTGCATTGGGTGTAATGAAAATTATTAAAAGAAAATTTCTGTTGTTCAAATTAAGCTGGGTATGTAGCCACACATGTACTGGAAAAATACGCACACTCCATTCAGAAAGGTCCGAGCTGTAATTTGAACCAAGAATGTTCTTGCTAAGAGGTAACAAAGACTTGTAAAGTATGTGATAAATAAATAAACACACATTAAATAACATTTTGTCACTATCTGGTCCACGTCACATTACTTGGTGAGGATAATAAATCAAAACTATTTGGTCAGATAGAAAATATCATTGATAGCATTTTATGCAATATCACAGTCAGTCAGAGAAAAACTTTGTTTTCTAAAATGTTCGTTTACAGTGCCCATTAATTGCATTTGTGAATGCCCAGAAAAGTCCACGGTACAAATAACCTGTGCATTTAGATAGCTGTGAATACTTGCAATTCCGCTTGAAGGCTGGTGAGGATGCAGAGGGGGCCAAAACAAAAGTGAGAACGAAATCACTGTTGCACGATTGACTTTTCACATGCAGTTGCTCTCATTACCACTAGAGGCTGCATTTTATTTTCTGCTTGGACATGTACAACCACACCAAATAAATAACGATTGCAAAAACAGTTGTGTAATTTTGCGATTTGTAGAATAGTGTCATGAAATAATCAGCAAGTGCATATTATATCACCATCCTTTAATCACCGATCGTTTACATGCACAAGCAAGGTGTGTTAGTGTCATTAGCAACACATTTGAAGGTAGAAGCTTCAAAATATTGACTGTTGATCAGATTGGAAGCGCTATAAACTTCATAATATTGCCACAAAGGAACATAAAAACCAGGGCTTTGCCGTCTCTTTTAAACCAATGAATTTATTTCTGAAGGCACAGAATGATGAAGTTAATATATTCCAACCAACAATGACGTCTGAAAAGAAGGCAGTAGCCTCGATGAATATAGTTTTTCAGGGGCGATTCACTGGAAAATGATAAGGATCTTTTTTTCAATGCCATATTTCTGCCATGGAGTGAAACATGGAAAAAAAAATCTACTTTGGATCATGGGGACGACAGTGAGAGCCTTCAGAATCTCATCTCCTTTCCATATGTGAGCAGCCAATATATGACACAGACGTGCTGATCCATGTCACAGACAGAGCATCACGTTATATTAAAACCAGATTGATTTCAATTTCCTGCCACACAAAGAGCCTGACATTTATATTGAATTAAAAAGTAAGACTTTAATTAATTCATATAGTCAGTTAGTTTAATAATACTCTCCTCCATCTTCAACACATTGAATTTAATCAAGCATGACTCATTGGAAATGTGAAATGGATGTTTGGATCAAATATGCATTCTTAGAGAGAACAATGAATCTGCTTAATGGACTTTAATACAACTGCCAGGCTTCTAATGTCTTATTTTTCCTCTGAGCCTCTGTTAGAAAGTGGTGTGATTACAGATTGAGTTCATGGCAATAACGCTACGAATGATGGTGACCACAATCCATTACCATTACTGGGAAAACAATACAATTTAAAGTAACAGTAATCCAAATGTCAACATGTTCAATGCTTATTTGATGTTTTAGATTAATTTTCAGGGTGTGTATTGTTTGGCTCAATGAATCCTTATGGATATTTATGAAATACTAATACATACTTCACACTCTCTCACTCAAATTTTTAAATATCAGGACATAACAAAAAACATTTTAAAAAGTGTATAAACCTTTAAAATTGTCAACACTGAGAACACCACTACCACCAGTATTGTGATTTTTCATCACACAAATAGATAGATAAATCTAAGCAAAGGAAAAAGTAATCAAACTGAAATTCTACTGTGAGTAATTGATATGGAAAAAGATATTTTCTGGCCATTTTCTTGGAAACAGAGAGAACTAAAAGAAAAAAGTAAAGAAAAAGAAGCTGTTGTTGCAAATTATATTGAGTGTGAAATTCTACAAATTTGCATATTAAAATGAGAAAAAAAATCCCACCAGACTGTGTAGTAACAAAAATGTGATTTTGCACAACTAGTTCATGTTTGAAAATATTTATTTGAAGAGCGAGGAGGGCTGACCTGACATTTTTTATTCTTTTTAACTTTGCTGCCTGTCGGATTTGGTTAGAATTAGGCATTGAAAAAAAAAAATCCCCATTCAATTCAATTCAAATTTATTTGTATGGCACCTTACAAACAACAAGCGTTGACCAAAGTGCTTAACATCAATAAAACAGATAAAATAGGTAAAACGGGAGGGAGAAGAAAACAGAATCATATTAACAGGCCAAAGATAAAACTGCACTCTACTGGTATTTGAAGGCAGAGGAAAAAAGGTGGGTATTCAGTCTAGATTTAAACTGATCCACACTGATCACAGAATGGCTTATCTGTGATGATCTGATCGACAGATAGGCCATTCCACATTCCATGGTTACCTTGATGATGAATTATTACAGGGTTACTGTTTCCAGGCTGCCTTAATGCCTCCCAATACAAAACAGGAAATGATTACCGTGTCAAAGTTACTCTCTATTTTTGAGGACATATATGGACATATCTATTACATGTTTTCTTGTGACCTTGTGCTAAAAAACAACCACGCAAACAAAAAATATTCTCAATTTAATTTGTATTTTTATGTTAATCTCTAAAAATCCTCCAAAGTTAATTTGAAAGCAAAATCAATCACTACATTGGTTATGTTATGATGGGGAAGAAAACACTAAATGGATGTATTCAGGCCATGCTTTTGGGTTAGCTGACATGTTGATCAGATAAATGGAATTTTAAAAAATCCTCAAGCAAGTTGTACTAGCTAGCCAGTAAAAAGCAGAAGACTGGCTCCTGACCAGAAACTTGTTCTACCAAAGAAGATTTGTGTTTTATAGACACAACTGATAAAGCAATAAGTCATTAAGCGAGGCCTGCTGCTATCGAAAACAAAACCTTTGCTTTACCTTGCACTCAAGGTTGGAACTTAGTTGTAATAGAAAGCTGACAACTCCTCTTCAGCGTTGAAGAGAAAATGAGAGAAACCTTGAGCAGTTATTCAGTCGCTGATAGCTGAATGCTGCCATTACCTCAGTGGTGTTCAAACAGATTGAACTATGACCAAGTGGCAACCTCAGGTGGTTAAAAGTCAAGCCTATGTGGAAGTGGCAAAAATAACAGTTCACACCTCATCCGCTGAGTGCTGTCTCCAAAAGGGAGCAGATCCCCATAGACTTCCATTTTTAAAAAGGCCAACTTAACAGCAGAAATAAACATGTTTACAACCTGATACAAAAAAACATTTCAGGTTTAATAGGTCAAGTTCATGAGAACTTTGGGGGGGGGAGGAATTTTTTTTAGAACTCATCTGTTTAGATGTTATTTAATCTGGAAATTCTTCATAATTAGGGGCGTGTCCTTTTGATTGACAGGTGGCAGATATCTGGCGGCAAGGAGGCAGAGAGAAGCAGAACCATGTTTTTTAGCCGGCTAACAGTGCAACTTAGCTTTAGCCCACCTACCTCTGTTAGCTGGTTAGCTCCTGTTAGCTCCTGGTTAGCTCTTTGCTACAGGCAGCTCAGAGTTTGATGGGTGTCAATATTCCGTCCCCCACGCTCACAGCCCCCCTCTTAGTGCCACCTATTTGCTCATTTTTGCATGTTCTGGGAGATGCCCCAAAATGGTGATGGTGGGAACCCCCCCACAAAAAAAAAAAAACGCTGACAAAAACATGTATTAAGCAGGTGATGTGCAATCATAGAGTTGTCTGGAAGACTTTATTTTCTACATTTCTTATTGCAGTTATTCAGGAGGCGTCATTAGTCATTAATAAATCATGGTGTGAGATATCTTGACACCTTTCACAGGAGACAAAATAAGCATGAAAAATAACAGCAACTGTAAGACTAAATTGTCAGTCATTCAAGTTGCAGTCACAAATATCTGTCTTGTGCTTTTAGTTTGGCTCTGCATGGTCCTTTTTCTGCTTTACTTGACTTTCAACTAAATCTAAGAAAGCGCTCCCAGAAAAATTGGCAGCTTGAACATAACAAGTTGCTGTGTGGTAAAAAATTATTCAACATGCACACAAAACAAACAGCATACAAGCACAACCACATGGTACAGGGTTGTAGCCGGGGTACAAGTGACTGTAAGGCAGTGCAGTGCTGTAGACCATGAGTATGCTTGCCTGAATTAAATGAGCTGCATTAAACAAGCACTGCAAAAATATGAAAGAAAGAAGCCACAACTCTCTCACACACACACACAAATATCACCACAGCAAGCACAAGGTGTCATTTCCTGACCACATGAAGGAATTAATGATTCTGCTTGTGTTTTCTTCTTCTTCTCTTTCCTTTGGAAAAACCTGTCATAAAATAAATACAGCTTCTGGCTTTGGCTCATAAAACCTCCCCAACAGTGACGGCAGATCTTTTGACAGAAATGTCCAATCAAAGCAGTGATGGGTCAATGTGAGGATGTTCCAGGAGTGTGAGTTATAGCCAAGTTGGAAGTGTTATTTTAATGGGGGCTACAAGCTGTGCTTATAAAAAGCCTCGGCAGCTTCTTGCTTCTGCAGAAACCATTCGTGTGGATTCTTGGTAAGATGCAATCCGTCTACGAGCGTTCTTCACAATGACTATAACATATGATGCCATATGCTGCTCGCATCTATGCGACAAATAGGCAGGCAGATAATTTTGTGTTGCAGCTTCAAAGCACATTTTCCAAATCTGAGGCAGGTATCAAGGGTAGTTCAGGACAAGATGCATAACAAAATGGTGCTGCTGTTTTGCTGTGAAGAAAGAGCACATCATTTAGGGTTTCATGAATCAACTCCCTTTCCCAGCACTCCTCACACAGCCACGACATACAGCCATGAATTATAGTTGACACCTCTCTCCATGTAATTCCTCTCCAGATGGCACCCTGCCCAAAATTCGTAAAATCAACAGATTAAAAAAGAGAGAGAGAGAGAGAGGGAGGTGTCTTTTTCACCTTTTTGTTGATCTGAAAAAGAGTGAGAGGTAATACTGAAACAGAGTTTGGGTAATTAGTTTTCCTTGACCCCCAAAACAACAGGCTATTATCCTCCCAGCAGTTTGCCCCCCTGCTGCCTCCTCTCAATTTACAAGGCAATCACCAGCAGTCCTCCAAACCTCTACCGAGAAAAAAAAGCTTTCAGTATTCACAGTAGACCCAACATCTTCATCGTGAGATAATGTGCTCCATGTTTATTCCGCCCAGCGCTAAACTCCATTTGATGATAAATTTATCAACATCATGTTCTTGCACTGCCTCTTTCCGAGACCTCATTTCATCACAGTAAAAGTAGCAGTAAAATTGGTTTGCAAGTTAATTCAAAACACACAACTGACCACACACTAAGCACTGCATCTCCTTATATGCTTTTAATGGCCTGGAACATATAATAAAATCTTCAAGCATGCATGAGGTGGAGATAAAAGACATTTAAAGAGCAAAAATGGCCCTCTCTCTTCATTTGCTGTCATCACAGAAAAATGTCATAAATAATTCAGTTTAGTGCATCACTGTTTGCAAAAGACTGTTACAATATGTAATCATACGGCATGTGGAGAACCTTTCTGTGCTGCATTGCACAGTAGTAGGACAGATTACACACAGGCATGGGGAGTGTATATGTGTGTC
>JAOXYM010000001.1:29930515-29942666 GCA_028567055.1 Leptatherina wallacei
TATCTATCTATCTATCTATCTATCTATCTATCTATCTATCTATCTATCTATCTATCTATCTATCTATCTATCTACTGTATATATCTACTGTATATATCTATTGTATATATATATCATATACAGTTTATTAGATGACAGGACTCGTACTGTATGAGTTAAAACAACATTTATTGGGGGCTTGAATTACTAGATGTAGAAATGGCCACTCTTTGCTGTTTAGTGACACAATCCAAATTGCATCCATGTTTAGTTTTGACATTTGCCACGTGGAAAAGTGTTCCCCTCCCTTGCATTATGACTAATTACTTTGCATCCACAGTAAGCTGATGGGGCAAAGGAAGTAGTGTGGTCAAAATGATAACTGCATTATTTATTTCCAATGTTTAAGTATGTATGTAGATCATTATGCAGCATTAGAAACCTGAACCAAACTATTGTAACTAATTTATTGTAATTCATTTAAATATTTCAGAACATTTTAAGGCTTGTGTTGTGTTTGTAATTGGTGCACATATCAGTTTCCGTGCACATTGTATTGTTAGAATAAGAGTTACATAGAAATGTTGATTTCTAGTCCAGACCCACCTGCCTCCTCAAACATGTATAGGATCCTGGAATAAAATGAAGTTCTGATGACAGCAAAAAGTATGCTAATAAGTTAATAACACTCAAATATCTTTGTTAAGAGCAAGCATGTTGTGATGTTCCAAAAACAATGTCACATTTGCATTCACTCTCAGTCTATAAATTCAAACAACACTGTGATTTCTAATAGTAATGACGGTATTGGTGGGTAAATCTGTGCAGATTTTTCCTATATTTGTTGTGGTTTTAGTTGTTGCCCAAGACTCTCACTTGTTAGAAATACCTTCAACATGATGCATCACCTTTAAGAAACATTGAAGTCAGTGTTACAATCCTTATATCAAGTTTAATACTTAAAATATCTCTTTAATTAACGATCCATCAATTTTTTTCATCAATAAGTGGAGATGGCTGTCTCTTCTGGTGATGATTGTCCACCTACAGTGGATGCTGCAGACAAACAGATGTAAGATACTGCTCATGGGAGGATAGGACAATTCTGATGATTGCATTAACAACGACAAACATGCTCCTCATTTGATTTTCTCTGGGCTGTTTGCCATCCGTTGCTTCAAAAACATGTTCTGTATCTATCTGTGTATGAGCTTCTGTTATTGCTCAGGGACTGTAGAGTTAGCATAAGGATTCACACTCACATACACACACTCTTTCTGTCCCTCACTTTACCCCCTGCCTCTCACATAACAAGATGAACATTTTCACTTTCTCCTTCTCTCCATACTCAGAATCCTCTCCTTTCCGCCTCCCTCTAATCCTTCCAAGTGGAAGTGACTCACATTACAGCATTCTTCAGTTTAATGCACTTTAATAGCATTAATATCTGCTTTTTCCTCTTCAGCTGCAATAAACACCCCTTCCATCTTAAGAAAGCCGCTTAAGAGCAATTGACATGGCTAGTGTACCAAAACAGAAACATACCTCGGGTGAAAAGCAGAATAACTCATTGTAAAAGAGTAATCTGCTTTTTTTTATTCACTGGCAACCGCCCAACACAGCGTGGCACGTAGTGTACTGTAAACAGACACTGAGGAAACTTAGACGAGGAGCAGCCAGCTCCCTGTTGTCCTTCCTACTCGCTCTCGCTGTTTGTGGAGGAGGCACACAAATATGGGAAGAAAAAGAGTCCTCACCACCTTCTGTGCCACCCATGTTGCTGCTGCAGTGACAGCCAAGGTCAGCTCAGGAATGACAGAGGGCTCCTGCATGGAGATAAGACTCTCGCAAACATCTGAGCCTCCGTGCCAGATTTTGAAGGAAAGAGAATCTTTCACTTGAATTATTCATACGGGTCTCCCCCACCCTAAATAACAGCCGGCAAGCACTGTTTGACATCCCCGATGAATAATTAAGGACTGACCTTTAGTTCCCATTGGAGGTGATGGGTTGAAATTACTACTTTGTGGGTGAGGCTGTTAGATGATGTGAAGGTGCTAAAGCAAAATTCTTTGTATTGAAATCAGCCAAACTCTCAGGCATCATCAGAGATGCTAAGAAAAGAAACACACCACATCCCTGTGGGATGCATTGATATACAAAGACATGATGCAGTCTCTGTTGATTGTTCCAAAAGCACGGCCCGAAGCCTTTCTTTGTCACTACTTCTATGTTCTCATAAGAATTGTACTATAGTTTGTTCCTGGCGCATCAGAGAGATTTTGATTATGCCAGTCAGGAACTTCTGAATCAGAAATGATGTATACACATGAAAATCAATTCCAGCTCAGCTCTCGAGGTCAAGATTGGTCACATCCCAATGAAATAGTTCCTTTTCTACTTTTATTTCAATATTTCAAAGAAAGCCTAAATCATAGATGACTAACCAGCACACAATCTATACATTTCAAAATGGCATTATATTTGGTATTACATGCTGATTTGGATTGTTAATCCAAAAGCAAGACCTTTTTAACTTAAAGGACATGGTTGAAGACATTCAGATTTGTTTTTCTTAAAGCAAATAACAATTACTATTCATCATTTTTAATCAGTAAATACTTATCATCCTGTCTGATCATAGTATATTTTGTACCTTTGTTTCATAAAGCTCTATTCACAAATAAAGGTCCCATGGTTGCACGACATAACTTCAACTTATTTGTAGAAAAGTTGGAATATGATTTGAGGTAATTCATCATATGCTGTCTGAATAAAGTCTAAGGAAACCTGTGTATACCAAAAAACATTGACCAACACATTAATATCACAATCCATAGTTTGAAATCAACAGATAGCAGTGTATGTGTAGACTTTTGTTTTTTTTATGTATGTTCATGTCTATGTGAAGTTGTGCTAATTGCCAACCATGGAGATGGGTAAGCCCTAGCCAAGTGTATTCATTTTAGCCAAGATCTTTTTAACTCCTTTAAGCATTAGGAAATGAAAGCAATACAGAAAAGTGAAATGACTGTTGAAAACATTTGGGATGGGTTTCAAACTTATAGTTTTTCTTCAAATGTGACGTCGAACCGTGATCTTTTCCTAAACCTAACCAGGAAGTGTTGTTGCCTAAACCTAAACAGCAACTGAAAATAATTTGATTGCCTTTAATAGACTGCAATAATATAGCACTTTACAAATGGCCCCATCAAGAAATCAGGCCTTACTACATTCTTACACCCCAACTAGACCATAATCTTTAACTAAGGACTTTCTTTTTTTTGTTTGTGTGTTCATTATGCTACCTTAAAAAAAACAAGGAAATTGTAATTTCCACCATGACAACTGTTTGTTTCTCACTGACATTTCTTCTACAGGTCCTATATATATTTTCAAATAAAGTGGGGTTAAGACATTTTCGGTCATTTCATATATTTTTGTCAAGACAATCTGTTCTGTAATGAACTGGGAAAATATTTCAAGTATTCTGGCAATCCTTTCCAATATTCTAAATAACAGGGGTGTTGCCATGGTTGCCATCTGTTTAAATGCTCCATTATGTGAACTAATAGACGGAAGAACTTTGTTTTTGATAAAACTGTAAATTACGAAGAACCCTAAATCTGCATCTTTTGCATGGATTTTTATAAACATGTTTTCTGCAATAGTGGTTGTAATAGTTCTAGTGTAAAATAGTTATATTTCACACGGTCTTATTTTTGTATCCTGTTTTAATTTGTTATCTTTTTGTGTCTTGTCTTCATTTCGTATTTACTGTTGTTTCTCTACCTGCCCGGGGACTACTGATACAAATTTGCTTTTAGCTAACTCTGGAGCAATTGTGTAACTGTACACTGTCCCTGTCAAATAAACAATAAAGTAAAGCAATATAAAAGCTGTAATGCATAAACTGGTCCAAACTACAGCAATACAGTGTTGACAAAATACCAAATTTGTGCCATAACTATTTTTTTTCCCCACATTTCTTAATTGGAATACAGACTCTCATAACTTAAAACTTTACCAAAAGAGATTTGTAGTTTGATCCCTGTCCTCTAAACAGCCGGGAATTCCAGTTTTACACTCTTGCAATTGTAATTTGACCTTTTTGTTTTGTTTTGTTTAGATTTTTGTTTTGTTTTGGCGGTGTTGTTTTTTTTATAGAAACTAAACATGAAACCTAAACTCACATCCTGCAGATGCACCTGCTGTGTCTGCTGCTACTATGATTTCCCTGATAAAGCAATTAGCATTCTCTAGAACCAAGCAAATCAAGTGCATGTGCAGTGTGCTTGCATGCCACATCAAGGTGTTTGGGAACTGAATAAATTTAAATTACAGCTGAAGTTTGCTCATTTAAAATTAAGATGCTGTAATTAAAGATTAATATGTATCCTAAAAATGCAAGTTCAAGACACTACTGTAGCTTCCTTTCACCTCTTTGGAGGAGTTTATATCTTTATTGTTTGTGAAGCTGAGCCTAATTGACTTGACCACCCACACATGACATGATGGACAAAAAGGACATTTAATTAAAAAAAAAAAAACTTTATGGGCTAAAATAATTCACACTGTCCTTTGATGGTAACAAAATGGAACACATGTTATGTTGTATTGTTAATTCGTTTTTATGTCAAACTACATTTTCAACAAGGAAGCCACAGGGTGAACCCCATGTGCAGACATTTTATTGATTCGAATCATTTTCAGAGTGTAACACATAGAAACACAGAGTGAGTCCAGAAGTACTTAGCAGAAAGGTAATTGTTGGTTTGGATCCTTTTGTTGGATTTTTTTTTGAATGGAAAGAAAAAAGAATAGAATAAACGCAGCTTCAACAAATTCCCATAAATGCAACTTTTTGCTGGAATAGGCCTATTGCTCAATAGGAAACAAGGGTTTTACTGAGGTGGGATTCTGGTTCCTTCACACTGTGATAAAGAAAACTGGAGCTGCAGTAGACCCGCAGTGACACACTCATGAGAGCTACTCAGTGGCAAGCACAGATTCAGAGTGGGGGAGAGTCTAGGTGCTGTAGACAGACCATATTTATAGGCAGGGATAGGAATAATTCATTGTGATCAAAGTGCAGATCATGCTCCATTCCATCACAGAGCAGATGTGGCAGAATGAGAGGAGCGTGCTTTCTCTCTGCCTGCTCTCTAGTGGCTTCCCAAATGGAGACAGTGAGGCCAAGTTATCCTGACGAAGCCGCTGTGGATTGGTCTTCTTGTGTTCTGCACTTGCTCTCAGGTGGCTTTACTTTGGGAGGAGAGTGCAATGCTTTAAAGATGTAACAAGCAGTGCAAAATAAAGGGGGGTAAAAAGCTTCCTGCATGCAACACGTCTTCTAAATCAGAGCCATGGCTGAATATCAAATTATGACCTTAAAGCAAGAGGTCGCGTGCCTGATGCTTTGCGAAGCGCATACACAAGGAGCAATGCCCGTCATATGGCTGCTGCAAAAGTGTTTAAAAACCAGAGCTCACTGATTGTAAAAGGTGAGACTCCATTTTTACTTGTGTAGTTTCTTATGAAGCTTTGATTTGCAGCACATAAATATCAGAAAATATCAAAGTCAGTATTAAGACAACACATCTACACAAGCCTTTCTTCGCTAACACACTCAAATGAGCATCCCAGGACGTCATTTCCCTCTTTTTCATTTTTCTCACTTCCCTCCACCTGCTCACATTCCCACAGACGCACACATATTCCCATTTTCCTCCTCTTCTTTGTCTTTGCTGGCTTTCCCTCCCAGCAATGCTTTTTTTGCAATCACGCACCAGCACATAGACATGCACATGTCTGCTTCTTCCCATTTCATTTTCTCTACCTCCCACGCACAAACACACACACACACACACACACACACACACACACACACACACACACACACACACACGTGCCTGTTTCTTTCTCTCTTTCATTTTCTGTGTCTCAAACTCTTTCTACATCCCTGTCACTCCTTCAGCGTGCACACACACACACACACACACACACACACACACACACACACACAAATACACAATTGCACACAAAATGCTTGGAAAAGCACACAGACGTGCAAGCTCCTTCATCTTCTCTTTCATTTCTTCTCCCTCCTACACTTTTCCTATCACTATTTCCATGCATGCGAGCACACACAGAGGCGCCTGTACCATTTGCTCTCATTTTCTCTCCTAACCCAATCACTCCTTCAACACACACACACACGCTCAAACACACATACATTCTTCCATCTCTCCATGTTTCCCTGCCTCTCTCTCATCCTCTCTGCCTCCCGCAGCTACGTATACGCACAAGCGCACACCACCGGCAGTCCAGCTTCCCGTACTCCCAGCTGGGCTTGGACAGCCCTCTTCCTCTGGCCTTTCTGGGCCATCTGGAGTGCAATGTCCCCACTCTGCTGGTCCCCTGCCAGCCGCTGAGCCTCCCGGGATGAACGCAGCATCTTCAAGCACAATTTGTACGCGTCAAAGCTCTGCTGTATGTCCACTGACCCAGCTGAGTGAAGTCATTGAGTCTTGCATTTCCCAACTCAAAGGAGCCTCATTCTGCTTGGATGACACCTGCGCTCGGCACCTCGCTGCGTGGAGGACGGCACAGTAACTGATTAAAGCTGCAGAGTGACTGTATTAGCAATTACTGCTCCGTTTGTTATCTTGTGGATTGTTTGTGTTTACATGAAAAGAGTATCAAAACATAGACAAGTCAAGTGCCTCAATGATCTTATCGGATAAAGAATAACGCACATGTCTCCCGTGTAGACTCTGGTAAGATTAAGGCAGAAAATAATGTGTTATTGTATCTAGTTAAGTCACACTGGTAACTACTGACTAAACTGTACCAGAACCTGAAGAAGCAATATCGAATAATATTCAGGGATTTTTTTTTATTTTAAGGCAGCTGAATATGAGCCACCAGTAAGTAAATCATTCCTCAGGCAGTTAAAACTACAAACACAGATGACTCATACAAAAATATGAATATATATGCATACATAATATATGGAAATATTGTATATTTTCTATACAAAAGACTTGAGGAGAGTTGATATTTCTAAAATAAATCACAACTTAAGATACTCCGCATCAAAGAGTCGTTCTGCTTTGATGACACTCATGCTCCCTCTCAGCCCAACAGAGTAATTGATTCAAAGAAAAAGTCACAGTCCTACTTCAACACCTTTTAGGATCTTTTAAAACCTTAAATTGGAGTTAAAACCAAAATAAAGTGTATGTGAATGAAAGTGGTTTTCATTCTCAATTCAACAATGTATGGGTCTCATTTACAACTACTAATCTAATTTCCTTGAACAACCCACTGAGAGGATGTAGCAAAACTGACATACACCAAGTACCGAAGGCAGTTTTTTAATATTTTTTCCTTAATTTTTATAGTCCAGCCACACACCAATCTTATGTGACACCCGAGCAAGAGCAGGAGATAGAGAAAAAAAGAATAGCTGTTAGCAACTGTGGCAGGAATCGTTTAACACCCCCCCCCCCCCCCCCCCCCCCATCAGTCAAAAAGTTTTTTCTTTCTTCTGAAAGCAGTGGAGCACATGTCTGCAAGCAGGGCACAAGACAAAAAGCTGTGCCTGGTGGATGTGTACAGCATGAAGTTATCAGGTTCAAGCGCTCTGCAAAGTGAGAGACCAGCACAAACCACTGGCTTCCTCAAACACAGCTTCAATACCCCACTCTTTACTGGATATAATGTTCTCCATGCATCAGTGGTGCATAAAACAGTCTCAAAGTGCAATGTATCCTCACGCCAGTAGCTCATGATGAAAAGAGTCAGTGATGTGTGAAAGTATCTAACAGCCCAGAAAACAAACTGCTGTAACAATCTGAATACAGGGGGATGACAATGAGCTGGAGTTTCCACACTTCCCAAGTTATCCTTGAATTTAAATCAAATCAATGTAGCGAACTGCTATCAAACAAAAGTGAACAAGAAAACAGAGGGAAGACTAGAGAGGCTATATAGGAAAGAAACTGTTTCCAATATCGGAGGATAAAGTTGTAACACCATAATGGCAATTACAAAGAGAGACTTAAACAGGTAATCATGCACATCTGTCAGTATCATCTCACTGTCGAAGTAAGACAGCTAAACCAACTCAAGACAAGACTGATAATGAAATTTTGTAGCTTTTATCCATCTAAAACATCAGACTTTTAAAAGAAAGGCGCATGCCCCAGACGGAAACCAAAAAACAACAAATAGAGGGGATGCTGGTCAATTGTGAGGCTGTAAAACAACATTCCACAGACAGGACTGAGAACAGCTCATCTTCATATCCTTGTCTTACCTTACTAAGGCTCCCAAATCTACCATGAAGCTCAGAAACAGGTGACGAAGTGAAAGTATCCTCCTCTTCCTCACTAGTTGATCAGCCAAGTCTTTCTATTTCAGCACCACGGAGAGCGCATCCGCCTCTTTGGAGAGATGAGGCAAGTTTACTGGCTGATGCTGCGAACGCATCAACTGCGCAGACTGAAAACGCGTCTCCTCAAGTTTGATCCCTCCTCGTTAATTCTCAGACTGAAACAAACATGCCTCTCCGCGTCCGGTGTTTTTAGAATGAGTGCGGCCAATCACGATCCCCCTGACTCTATACTCTCACATCTTTGCGCATCTCCCCCCCTACACCGAAAAAAAAAAAAAAATAGTCTCCAAGGGGCCGGTGCCTGGCTTGCCTGCGGGCGGGAAAGGCTGCAGTAAATAGTCACTTTAAGGCTGCCTTCAGCTGCTATTGCAACGCATCTTCATTTGCTGGGCTCTCTTTGTCTTCGCGGCGATGATACCGATAAAGATGGGGCTGCCAGTTCCCCTCCTGCGCATCCACTGGTTACGGAGCGGAGCAGCGCGAGCCGCAGGAACGGGAGGAGTGTCTTCGACGATCTGAGTTCGTTAAAGACTCTTCTAGTACGAAAAATCTCGGTGTATTATTACTATTATGACCTCTCTTTTCTTGCAAAAATGCGAGAACATGTCGCGCTGCGAGTGTCCAACCACTGATACAACGCAACTGACTCTCCTTTAATCAGAGATGTGACAGAGATATACCCATTGAAGCCCAACGTCACTGATTAATTATGAAGTAGTCATTAATTATGATTCATTATTTAACAGCAAAATTGCACAAATGTTTTGAATGTTTTAGAACGACTTTCGGACTTTAAACCAATGGGTCAAAGATGTTAAAAAGACTTTAGTTGGACTCAACACTCCAGCTGAAAGAATGAGTCTTTACAGTATAACTGCACTCTGACTGTACAAGTAAATGTCCGGGGTTAGGAAAGTTACAGCAGGGCTAGAGATGAGGAGCAGCATCCAGCTTTTCCTGCCACTTGAAATCAGATTGCTTTTGGCAGGTAGAAATAATCCACGCCCATATCTGTGAGTCTGTTAGTTACATGCCGCTGACAGCTGCTCCAGACATTCAGATCGTCTTGGTTGGTCTGGCTTTACAGTGTGCAATTGATTTCAGTGTGACTGTAGTGATTTGAGGTCCTGTCAGTCTTTGCACTGTGATGAGATCAAAGTGCCACCTCAACATGTTGGCTCACCAAATTACACTTGGATGAAATATTACAGCCTGGAGCCAGTACACATTCATCAGTCTTACTAAAAGCTCCCACAATAGCCTAGTTAATCTTGCGAGGATGTGAAGTAAAAGATTTTGCCCAGTCATTTTGTCTTTAAAAGAAAAAAAGAAGCATCATTGAGGGGAAAAATAAAGATTTAATCAAAAGAGAAACAAGCCCCAGGGATGGATATCAAATGCCAGTAGATGTGCATAATTCATCTCAGACTATGAAAAAAAAAAACCTGCAGAAGGGCTTTCTGTGACCTGTTTTTTTCTTTTTGTTAGTTTTTTTAAATAAAAAAAACTATAAATATCAGCACTTTGCCTTGCTAAGAAGGGAAACTGCACTTTGTTTTTCAGCTTTGTCTAATAAGTGGCAGCTGGCACAACAGAAAGGAAAATATATCACAGCAGTATTTCAGAGTTCTTTGAAATTAAAAGTGGCAGGCATTCTCATTATCTGACATCAATAAGACTAATTGTCATTTTCATCATCATGTTTACAAATAAGAGCATTTTATCTTCAGACAGCAGTCATCCTATGAATGGAGAATGTTTTAAAGTGTCAAATATTTAAAATGTTTCAGGCTGTGATCAGTTTTTATGTTCTTATGAATATTACACGTCATTGGACGTCATTGTGGTTTTGTCAGTGCATGATCGCATTTTAGGGTGTGGCTGCTAAGAAACATCTGAGGCTTCAGCAGGCACAGCTGACACACTTGCATGCTCTCCACGACTTGAGCACACCCCCCTCTGCTGGTGTTAGGCAGCAAAGAAATTTCTCCTTTCCACTTGGCTGCAGGGACTCTGGGTACAAGTCCAAGAACACTAATTCAGACCCACAGGAAAGCTTTGCTATCCAATACAGCACAAAAGGGGTTCATTGTGAAGTCTTTTTAATTCAATGCTGCTGCATGTAAGTGGGGCAAAACATTGCCCAAGTCCCAAAGATCTAAGAAGCACCCGCACAGCAGCTGCAGCATGTCTCTGCAGGGACTTTGCGCTTCTCCTCTGTGTGTGGTATCCACAGACCTGACCAGAGATTGCTGAAAATTATCACTGGTGCCTCTTTTGTCCCAGTGGGAGAAAATTTTGTGTATGGCTTTTTATGTGGCTTGACAAGGCTTTATTCGCAAATTGGATTTTTTTTTCAAAAATAGGGCATCCCACTATCAGATTACCCCAGAATGTATTATAGTACTCTAAAATATTATATGTAATCTGTACATCACTCAATAAATAAATGGACTTCATTGTGTTCTGTTATTATAAGTGATTGAGAATTTTGTCATTTTATCAAAAATTGGTGAACACAATTTTTTTTTTTCAATTCAATTGAAAATTGGTGGGTGGGGGTTAAAAACTGTTGTAGCAGCACAAAAAGAGCAGGTGTAAACACACATACACACACACAGATATGTATATATATATTTTTTATTTATTTTTTTAAAAGAAGCCACAAGTGACCAACTGGGAATAACTTATAACAGAGATAATGTGAGTGAACCAGTATTGAAATCGTAAATAAATAAATAAATAAATAAATAAATGAATAGTCACATAAACATGATAGAAAGCAGGACTGATTGTGGGTTTGTTCACAGTATATAACAATAATGGATTAGATTTATATTGCACTTTATAGCTAGCGGCTCTCAAATCGCTTACATTGACTCCATTATTCATCCACTCCTCCATACTTGGTGATGGTACACTACATATGTAGCCACAGCTGCCTTGGGGCAGACTAATTGAAACATGGCAGCCACTGTGCACCAACGGCCTCACCGACCACCGAACATTCTTACACCAGCAATGACTACACTGGAGGAAAGTGAAGTGTCTTGCCCAAGTACACAACAACAGTTGACTGGGGAAGCAGGATTTGAACCACCACCATCATTGGACGACCTGCTCTATCACCTGAGCCACTGCCGCCCTAGTCAATGGGGGTAACAGTCAGTGGATTGGTGAAGGGGGAGGGGGTTGGGATGAGTTGAGGAGGCGAACAGCCAAGTGGCTTTACTTCTGTGTGTCCTGCAGCCAGGGCAGTGTGGTTGGAACCCTGAGGGGGGCCACTCAAACGCACGGTGGAGAGCATGTGAGGGGTCCTGCATGATTCTATTGGCCAGCCTGAGAGTTTGCTGTTTATAGATGGAGGAGAGAGACCTTGTCCACTGTCTGATGATCTTAGAGCGGACTCTGGCTGTTTGACTCTCTAGGCGGTTTCTGTTCCGGAGGCTGATGGAGTGGAACCAGCATGTTATGGAGAATGTGGTGATGCTTTCAATGAAACAATAATAGAAATTTAGCATGATGTTTTTGTTGACTACAAAGGAATTGAGTGTCCTTAGGAGATACTGCTGCTGGTGACAGAATCTCTTCAGTGTTAGAGGAGAATTTTAAAATTTGGATCAAATCAAACTTTATTCATAAAGCACATTTCATACAAATCAGTACAAAGTGCTTTAAGTAATAGCAATTTTTGAAATATATATGTATATGTATATATATAGATATATATGTATATATATATATATATATATATATATATATATATATATA
>JAOXYM010000001.1:29954396-29964798 GCA_028567055.1 Leptatherina wallacei
TCGACCGTGTCAAATGCAGCACTGAGATCCAGTAGTACCAGAACTGAAATGTTCCCGCTATCTGTGTTCCAGCGGATGTCATTAAAGACCTTAACTAGAGCAGTCTCAGTGCTGTGATGTGGCCGGAAACCTGATAGTAGACATCAAAACAGTTACTTAGTGTCAGGAAGTTGTGTAGTTGTTGAAAGACAGCTTTCTTACTAAGAAAGGGGAGGTTTGAGATTTTTGAATACATATACATGATTCAAAGCAATCAGTTTCCTTAGTTAGGCGATTTTTTTTAATGAATTGCTTTGTATGAATCCTGATTGGATCACAATGAATTGGCTTGAATTGATTTTGCCTGTAAAGTGCCCTGAGATTACTTTACTGTGAATTGGCACTATACAAATAAAGCTGAATTGCATCAAATTGATCTCTTTATGTTCCTTTGTGTACTTTTTAATGCTTCTTCTGCATCCAGCTGTAATGCTTTGTTTTATCTAAACCACTTTGAATTGTCTTGTTCATGAAATGTGCCATACAAATAAACTAACCATGCCTTTGCTTAATTTGACTTGTAGCAATTGAGACAGAGACGGGAGGAAAAAGCTGTAGAGTTTGCAAAAAAGATCGAAAGTAAGCAGGTGAAATTGTGGACAACAAAATAAGGATGGTGATGGTGCAAAGCCAGCTTTCCTTCCCCCTAATTTTACACATGACAATGATTTCACTTAAATAAGCAACAAATTGAAATAATGTTGCAAATAGTCTGGGTAAAGAAAGTTTGCGTAACATATTAGTACATTTCATATGTGTAGGGCTCAATGAAAAAAAAGATGGGTAATGGGGTGTCCCAGTAGAGCTTTATGTCTACTGATATAAAACATGAAAACACGCTGCTTTGAAATTTGTGCCAGATGGCATGAATAAATATATTTAAAATAAAACATAATATTAACAGTTCATAATTTGCATTATTTTTCTATAAAAGTGTACTTGGAAGAGTCTGATTGGTAGTGTGTTGTGATTAATGATCATATTAGACAATTGTTGCCACAACCAAATACTGAACAGAGGGTGAAAATATCTAAGGCAGTCTATCCCTTGTGAATTCATAGTTGGAAGTTGCTACGGAGCAAGTGCCAAAGGGAGCACTTTCTTACCGCACTGCAGCAGGCGTCTGCAAGATTAGAGTGTTGCCTCTGCATGTCATTATCTCAAATCACATTCTCTGTAATGACTGGAATACGCAGGTATGAAATACGGAAGAAAAAAGGTTTTGTTTTGTTTGCTTGTCTTTAATTGCCAAGCCCTTATTCAAAATGAAAAAACAAAAATGAAAGCCAAACAGTAACATTTAAGTTCTGTTTCAGCTGAGGTGTCTGCAGCTGAGCATGGTCAGGTGTTCTGGAGAAAGCGTGGCTGTAGAAACCTCTCGAAGTAGGCACTAATGACTGCCTTCAACACAAGTTTCTCAATTAATAACAGCACCACATTCCTGCTGAGGTGTCCCCCTTTTGGCAAACTCAAATCTGGTAACCCTACCAAAGGATTGTGGATAATTGCAAGAAAGTGATATTCTCCATCAACTTTTTGGGGGCGGCGGCTTTCAGACTATGCTGCCCTAGGTTGTTGATTCCCCGGGGGTCGGCGGCTGCCGATCTTGGCCCAAACAGGCCTGTGCCCCATGGTCGCGAGGGGCTCTGGCTGGGGCCTTCCTCCGTGCCTTCTGGATGGATGCATGGTCATCTTTGTGGTGTGGTGGCTAGGGATTTGTGCTCCAGGATTGCTTCTGATCGCCAGGGTCTCAGGATCCCCCTGGTCTGCCTCTGACCTTTGCACAGGCTCGGTCACATTTTTACAATCACATTCATCATTGAACCCTCTTCACTCCTTAAATTCTGCATGCTGACACAGTCACTATGTTGACCTGGTGGTTTATATAATAGTGACTTTTGTTTTGTGTGTGTTTCTATTTGTTTTTTTTTTGTGATGATGCATGTTTGTTTTTTTCAGCTTGTTTGTCTCTTATGGTGCTCCTGATGATTATCAGCATTGTTTTCCTGCAAAGGCAAAGGCTGTAGTATTGTCTCCTCTTTCTTCTCTCCACTCTCTTTTTCATTTCTCTTCACTCTTTATCATTTTTTGTCCCCTCCGGTCAGGACCAGCAATATTATGTAAATTCATTAATTATTCTAAATAAATAAAGAATACATTTTTGAAAAACCAACAACGGATTATCAAGAGGAGCCTTATACCCAAAAAGCTCCCCTTGACAAAGCAAACAGCACACACAGCAGCCTGACCATCATTCTGCTTGCTACAATGCTGGACAAGAAAAGTAGAAGAAAAAAAAAAGATGAAGAAAAAGTGATCCCAGCAGGTCCAATAAAACATATAAATATGAATGTTTGAAGAAAACAAGCACATTTGTCAATCACTGATGATATGAGGTTGGCGGTCATTACTTTGTGTGGGTGTTGCTTGAAATTTCAAATGCTTTTTTTGTCTTTTAGTCAAAAGTAAGGGATGAACGAAGAAGGTATGTTTTCAGGATAACAATGCATCCTGCTTCAAGGCTGAGAGCATCAAACCATTTATTCATCTTAAAACCAACCACATAATGACATCACTGACAAATGTCTGCGTCTAAATCTTAATACCATTTTATTTATTTCATTCTGTTTATTTCTACGTGTGTAAAATGATTGATTTAAAAAAATGCATCTATAACTTTCTCATGAAATTTCCTTAATGTATCTTTCAGGAAGCTATGATGTCCAGCTGTTAAGTTAATTTTTTTTAAGCATATCCTTGATTTTTGTGTGGGGGGTTTCTAATAAAAACAGCTAAATGAACATCCTCCGGGATGTTGTTTTTTTTTTTTTTTTTTTACTTTTAGTTTCTAAAAATGAATCAGTGTGAACTCTTCTCTGAGTCCATCACCCTTACCCTCATGTTTACCTTCTCTATCTTCTCCCTCTTTAAATGGATTCCGGGAAGAAGCCCTGCAGGGCTTCCTGCTGGCACTACCCATAACACTTTCTATTTTTTCTTTTTCAGGCCAGGACATTTTCTCCATCTCACATTTGGTTGTGAAAAAGATTCTGACACAATCCCCAAACTGCTTAATGAACCTGAAGGATCTGCAGGGCATGTTAAAAGCACAAGCTAGGCAGCTATTGCACTCCAGTCATCTCTTTGGCCTGTGTAAGGACGTAATTTCAGCCTTTCTAATGTACTCTGGGGCTCAAACTGTATGAGCAACCTGACCCGGCTGAAGCCACTCAATCCTCTCAACTCTCCCCGTGGAGCCACAACAACAAATCCTTTTGGACAATGGTGTTTCTAAGTATTTTGAGACTTTTCAGATTATTTATACCGCAGAATAAAACAAATATTTTTGCTCTCTAGTTAAATTTGTAGAGTTCTTTGTTAAAATAGAAATGGCAGTTTTAAAAGAAAAATAGTCAAATGCTCGTGGATGTGTTCTACACTGTTTCTGTTGCGTGCTAGTCAGACAACCACACCCAATGAAGCGCTTGCTGTTAAAATCTCAACAATCAAACCTCAAGGGAGCATATGAACATGGTAGATTAAGCAAAGTGCTCACTGCAATATGTGTGAGGTTTACAGAGTAACTGTCACCTGTGCAGATTTGATGTTTACTAGAACTAAGAGCATGCTAAGCTGTTTTTGAATATTCAACAATGGTTTATCTTCTTTCTGAGTAGGCCTATGTGCATAAAACCCTACACTAGTTATTGTTTTTGATTGCATGCTGAGAATACTTTACAGTCTGAGTCTTTCCTTAGTCTGAAAGGTAAAACTAACCACTAAACATGTGGATTCATCAGGGGGGAGTGCTGAAGCAACACCTCACACTTCAGAGCAAGCTAGCTGAGATACAATGTCATGGGGTGCATAAAAATAGCACCAGGTCGCGTGATTGTTTACCACCCTTCTGCAGCACACACCTGTCAGCATTCCCCTCACTTTCCACATGAAGCCACCCTTACTGAGGTTCGTCTCACTGCTTTTGTCACAGGCTGTCTTTTCTTGTGTTGAGTGGCTGTGAAATGTCAAACATGAGGGTATTAAGTAATATAAGCCTATCAGATGGTGGGAATTGCAGAGAGCATAGGAAATGGGAGCAGAATTTGTTTATTATTAAGAAACCTAAATGGAAAATAAATACTAACCACCACTCATTAAAGACCACCTCTGGTGAAAATAACGTTTTTAACTCTATTAATGGTCCATATGGTGTGTTTTGAGGGGTAAAATAAATTCTCGATAACATGGCTAAGCAAATCCACCAGAAAATTAAACAAATAACGATCTCAATAAAAAGATTCATTCATTTGAATCATATGATTCAAACAGTCATACTGTCAATGATCAAGCTGAACATTTGAAAGTGCCGGGTGGAGTAAAGTCTTAGCAGCAGCTGCTGGGCTAGAGGTGGAGGTCAAATTGGAGTTGGAATTATATCTAAATCATTTAATCAAATAAAGTTTATTTTTAAAATCATCCTGATATAAGCTTCACGGTAAACAGATGAATGTGTTAGAAATTTTCATGAATAACTTAAGGTACAGTTTAAAGGGAGAAACATTTTGCCCTTTTTTCACAAGGTGGCACAATTTTCTGAATTCTTAGTGATATATCTGTGACATGATTTGGGGAAAATGCCACCAATTGAAAGTAAACGTCTTCCTTAACATTTAGTCATTTAGCACAAGCTTTTAGCTTATCCCACTGTTGTCACAAATGCAATGTGTGCAGGGATGGAAGCACCATATTGCATTCATGAGGAGTGAAGTAGCTGATAAGGAGCATAAGCCTGTATGACTGAGCTTGGATAGCTGGTTGCAGACCCTGCTGTTACTCTGTATGCAAGCATTAGTGACTTGAGTTTGATATGGGCAGCCATGGGCAGCCAATGGAGTTTAATGAGTAGTGGGGTTATATGTCCTTTGTAGTTTATCATGCACTAGACGACCATTTGTAGGGGGTTCACTGTGACCGTTTAGGAAAGGACTATTGTAATTGAGATGGGAAATGACTACGGTCTATATCTAGAGCTGGGTGGCATACTGAGCCTGATCTTTCTTTTGTAGTAGAGTGTAAAGTGGCATGATACAACATGGTCCGAGAAGGATTGCTGATCATCAATCATGAAGGCTTTTTTTCTGAACTTTGTTGAAAAGAAAGCTGAAGAGGCACTTCTTCAAATATTATTGTGTTGGATGGAATGATTGTCTAGGATTACTGAAAGCTAGGATTTGTGCTGGAATCACAGGGTCTTCTGGTGGTATTTAGGGGTACAGTTACACATCATCTTCATAGCAGTGACATGAGAGGCTACATGAGCAGATGGCTGAGCCCAAGGACTTGCAAAGAAAAGGCTTGAGACACCCAGTAGAGATGCATGGTGCAGAAGTTTGTCCTAGTCATGACATTTAAAAAAATATCCATTGAGGTGCAATTCAAACCAAGAATGCACCATGCCTGAGATCCCCATTTCAGAGAGCGCAGATAGCAGGACAGCATGATGTACAGGCTGCAGAAAGGTCTAGCAAGATGACAACAGATGATTGTGCTGCAACTCTTGCTGCCTTTAGGGTCTCTGTCACAAACATTAGAGCTGGTGGACTTGAGTGGCCATTCTCAAAGTCAGACTGATTTTAATCAAGACAGTTGCGATGCAAGAGGAAGTAGACTCGTGTGAAAACAACTTTTTTCAATCACCCTAGATGAGAATGGTAGTAATTAGTCAATAGTTGTTGATTTGATCTGTGTTCAGGTTAGGCTTTTTGAGTATAGGTGTTATCTGAGCCTCTTTTGCATACAATCTTGTTTTCCTCTTCAGACAAATTTGTAGATGTCACATACCTTTTTGACATCTCTGTAAATGCAGCTGGAAACATGCCAAAGGTCAGCAAGAATTTATTACACGTGTGTATTCAGAAGAAACAAGTCTGAGATTTACCCGTGGCTTTGTCAAAGCATAGAAGAAAGAATGAAAATGACATGGTGGCGTTTAGATTTCTAAAGAATGATAATAAATCCAATCCTTCAGCTGCCTGTTAACAATCTCCTTTTCCTGCCACATGCTCTCAATCCTCCAAAACAAGCCATTTTCTCCAACAACTTAAAATCATCTTCCAAAAGCAATGCAATAACTTCCGAGAAAATGACTGATGCTCACTGGAGGGCTTCTTGAGGAACTCAAAAAGGGGCAGCAAAAGACTGCGAATCCCACCTCCCATCTTCTTGAGGACTTTCCTACTCTTTTCTTCTCCACTCTTCATTTATTACCAATCTCTTATTTAAACCCCCCTCCACTTCAATTCTCCCATTTAACCATCCTCCCTCACTCCATCTACTGCTCATTGATACTCATGTTCATTTAGTAGTTTAACAACTAGAAGGAGTTGCACTTGCTGTTAAACTTGCTGATCAGATCAGTGGATAAGTTCATTCCATTAATCTCAGCAGAACAGCTGCACCAGCAAATATTTCATATAAACAACAGATGAAATGTAGAATCACAAGGAAAGTGGGGAAAAAAACAACCAAAAAGAAACAAGGATCCTTCATTTAGAGACATCTGATCTTCTCACTAAATTCCTGTTGTCAACCACCAAATAGCAGATAAAGTTAATAGTTATCTGGAGAACATGACGGATCTCGTAACGACCTGAAACAAACCCTAGGCAGAAATGTGGAAACTTACTCTAAAGTATTTTCTCATAAATGATTTAGAAACATTTTCACATTTTCTTTCAACTTCAAAAAGTTCATCTGATGTTATTTTTCAAGCTGTTTAGACATATGCTAGTTTTTATCTTAATCATTTTGACTTATCTGCACTCATTGGGTAGTCATTATAGGGCTGTTATTAGATCATATTTGTATGTATAATACATATATCATATTTGTATGGTATTAGGGAGCTCTTTTTACTTTTCAAACATATCCAATCTTTTTTGTTATTGAGGCTGTATAATCGACTGACTGTGATGCTCAGTGTGTCATAAACATGTTTCCATAGTTTTTCAAACATTTTTCACTTACTATAGTCAGTAGAAGTAATTACTTACTAGTAACAGTATATAGATAAGGTTGATAATAAAAGCACCACATATAGAAAGGTATTTATTTTCATTTGTGACATAGCTAATCCAGCAAGGTGGGTGAGCACTTTTACAAGTAACATTCTCATTCTGGGCTGAGCAACCCAAAAAGGTTCAGTGCTAATCTTGTCCATGGTAATCACATAAAACTAACTTTTTTCCCTCTATTCTTTGGTCATTGGTTATGTCACTATAAATAGTTACTGCTGAGGGGAATAATGACCTAATCTAGCCTTCATTGTGGGAGTGGAACTGAACACACTTTTAACCGCAAGTTGAATATTCCACCATCTACAGTAATATCATCTAGAGATTTAGAAAATCTCTCTATTTCTGTGTGCAAGGGACATGGCTGAAAATCAGTATAGGATGTCGGTAATGTTTGGACCCTTGGGTAACACTGAATTAAAAACAAACATGATTCTGTCATTCCAGAAATTATTGGTAGTGAACACAGTTTGCTGTGAAATGCAGGTTAAAGCTGTATTGTGCAAAGGAGAAGCCATGCTAACACAGTCCAGAAACACAAACATCTTTTCAGGGTCAAGATTCATTTTAAATTAACTCAAAGTGGAAAACAGATTTATTGGTGGAGGAGTAATTCTATGACTTCTAAAAGGAAATCATGAATGCTGCATCTTCTGGACTAAAGAAGACAGGACCAATAGGGCTTGTTATCACCACTCAGTTCAAGAAATATATATATGTGTATATGTGTGTATGTTTATCTACATACATTGTATTGCACTTTGCCCAATTATTTTGTGTTGGCCAAGAGCCTCAATGTGGAAAAAAAGAAGCTATGTGTGCTATGTGCTGTGTGCTCATCTGTGTCTGAGGTTATATGTCCAGTGTTTGTGTCTGGCAGGGAGTGAGCTGGAAGTCGTGTCTCTGATGATTCTCTCTCTGCTTTTCTTTGACAGCGCTGTGTATAGATTGTGTTCAAAAGCCTTCACTTCAGAATGGTAAGGTGCATGGGGGCATTAGAGCCTATGGAAGTGGTAACTTGCACATCTGGAAAAGCCTCATTAATGTAAAAAGGTATATACAGGTCTCACAAAACAACATATGCTCTCAAACTAAAAACAACGTCATGGAAACAGACTGTCTGTTGAGCCAATAATATATACTGGAAGTCCCTACAAAGTATGTCTGTGGGTGTTATGTATTGGCAATAAGTTAGCATACATTAAAATATATGCTCTGAATCACAAAAAGAATTATTTTTTCACAATAGTATATTGTTTTACCCTTCATTTAATTTGACTTGTGTGTATATTTACATAGTAACATTAAATAATTCAAAGCAGGGATCTCAATCTCCTCACCTGCAGGTTTTAGACACTTCTCTGCTCCAGCTCACCTGACTCAAATTAAATTGATTCAAATAGCTTGTTGTAAAAATCTCTGTACCGAGATCCACTCATATAATTCATCCTAAGCCATTTAAGTTATAATTTAGGAAATGGAGGGAAGGAAAAAAACCTAAAGATAAACAGTGACTTTCATCACCGTTATTTGTTGTTTCAGGATGTCGCAAACATGATAAAAATGATCAACAACTCTTGTGGTCTTAATTGTACATAACAGTGTAGTCATTCATGCCAGTTACTATAATTGGAAATATGACCATTAATGCAAAAGCAAAACATGATTAATGCAATTACTCTTATTTCACTGTTTCTTGTATTTTTCCTTTTATCCATTAAATACAAAAATTCATTTAAAAAATACCAATATAAAAATAGATACATCTTCTGTGAGTAGCAGTGTATTGTGTGGCTCATTTATGTACCATCTTCCCTGTATACTAGAAAACAGTTTTTAAGGTGTCAACTGTAGTGTATGAAGGGGTTAATTCACCACGTTGGTATTTAAATTATCTTACTAAAAGGCTGAAAAATCTGTTTTCTCAAATCGGTAAGTGTTTCATAACATTTTAATTCAAACTAGTTGATTCCCTTTGGTAAGATAAGTTGTTGTAAGAACTACATTCAGATTGTTTTCCGACAGTGTGCTGTAGACTTGTTGAGTGATCAGTGTAAACACTGAATCTTTATAAGGTATGCCTTCTATGGCATCATCCCCTCAATGACTAATCTGTCTGAAATATCAAAAGATAAATAAGAATTATGAATAAATAATTGTTTTAGGGTGGGAAGGTTTACTTTGCCTGCTGATAAGAGACGGAATCTGTTTTGAACTTTAAGGTGTTGTGCACAGTACTGTTCTGTCTGTGCTGGCTCTCTTGCCCTTAGTCTAATCATTTAAGCTGCTCAGAAGCAGCTGTCCTTAGCAAATCATCCATTACTGTGTCCTCTGAGTATGGGCACAAGAAAAGAGCAATGAGCTTCTACCTATTACCTTCCAGAGGCAGTGTGGAGGAATAACTGTTGAATTTAGTCAACAAACAACAGGTTGCTTTAAACACACTGACTCCTGCTTATCGCTTTATAGTTGCACAATATTCTTAATCATTCGGGAAAAGAAGAAAGAAAGAACTGAGACAGTGGTGCACACCCAAATCTCTTTCAAGTTTGGTGGCAGTAGTAAGGCGACTGAAAAGACTGACTCAAATATGGTCACCCTAGATTAACCCCACTGTGACGCTACCAGTTGCTAATTGTTTACTGTTGTTCCTATGTGAACTCAATCAAAATCAATAGATTTGTATTTTGAGTTTAAAATCAGATTAACAGTTTATTTTCTTTCCCAAGTCCGTCTTTTTCCATTGCCATTAAACACTATTTCCATTAAACAAACAAAAACTCTTTTTACTGAACACTGTAGAAAACTGTTTGGCCTCTTCCAATTAGCAACACCTGAGTGACAACATAGTTGACCTTAAGTAACCCCCAGGTCACCATCCGCCACAGGCAGAACACACAAAATGAAACACAAGCGGTTGTGGGAAAAAACCTTAAAAAAAGAAAACATAGTTCCTACACGACACCTAATGGATGGTTTGGATCAGCAGCCAACCAGCCATCCGTAGCTTTAACTACAGACAAGCTACTAAAATAGCTAGTCAAGTATTATTTTAGTATGATGTGTGGTCTGAGCTCTCAGGTTGGGGATGTTCTCTGTATGTGTTTCATTAAGACTTCTTGTGAAAAAAGGGCACAGCTTTAGTTTTGTATCATCCAGTGTGGCAAAAGCTCAAAAAAATTCAATAACGTGGCTGCTAACTTTTGCATCTAAAGCAGGGGTGTCAAACTCTGGTCCTCGAGGGCCGGAATCCTGCAGGTTTTCAATGTATCTCTGCTCCAACACACCTG
>JAOXYM010000001.1:29972425-29986298 GCA_028567055.1 Leptatherina wallacei
TATAACATGATTATTTGAAGATCCCGTCAATCTGATTGGTCCAAACACTTGTCAGTCAACCCAACACAAACATGCAAGAATGTGCACAAGTGATCTTAAACAGGAAGCAGTCCTTCAATAACCTGGGTCAAAATGTAGGTTGACCAATCACAAAAACAGATTACTCCAACTGAAATACTGTATATTGAGCAAAGAAACATAAGGAATTTGGTTCTTCAAGTTATTTTACTTTTGACCCCTTACTATCACTATTTGGACAACTGTCCATTTATTCTTTTTTTTTATTCTCTCTTTTTTTTTTTAAAGCAGCAACCATAAACATAACAGATGCATGACGTTTAAGTCTATGTGTGTTGCGTTTCTCCCTTGTAAATTTTATTAAGCACTACTTAATCTGCATAAATGTACGAGTCCCCGATGCACTGCAACCAGTAAAAAGCCAAACCCTTCATTTTTCATACCCATTTAATGTAATTTAGCTTCACTGTGGAGTCAGAGCCTATCCCCTCTGCCATCAGCTAAGAGGTGCCAGTAAACGTAAAGCTATAAAGCACAACAGAGATTCTCTAACATTATACAAAGGTGCATGTATATACCTGTTGTAGTAACATCTACAAAGGAACACCGTTCTGAGGTGATTTTGTTGACACTTTACTAAACATTATTTAAATTTTCACCAAAGAGAGCACGATTGGCAGATCCGTACGCTCAGTTTGCAAATCAAACGGCACACAATGGAAAACTGAGTCCACAGTTGAACTAAGAGAATGGAGCAACATTTAATTTTTGTAGCCGTTACTATGTAGGCTCCATACAAAAAAAACCTAAACAAACATGTAGCATTAATTAAGCTTGCAAAGCAAGGTTAAAGTTACAATATGATGGTCTAAAACTTGACTAAATGAATCAAGGTTCTTAAATAATTCTGCAGTAAAAAAGGTGTTTTGATGTGTGACAGATGTCTATAATGTTGCACAGATGTTCACTAAAATTAGCATCCTAACTAGCTGCTGCTGTGTCTTCACTTAATAGCTGTGGAACCTCAAGATGTGATTGTGTGTCAGTGTAGCATTCAGTCTGTCTTCAGACTAATAATGACGAGCAAATGCTGGGCTGAAATATTTTCCTTATTCCAGCTTGTTGCCAAACATGTTGAAGGACAAGAAGTCATCAAATAAAACAGCTAATGTAACGACGAACAAGCCATTTAGCGAAGGTTTTTACCCCACGAGATTTAAAGAAAGCGTCCTCCATCGGCAATAAGCATCAGGTGACGCTGGGGGGAATATTGGGCTCTTTGTGTGCTCAGCACTACGAGGGCCACACACTTTCTCCATCATTTCATGCATAGATAATATATTCATTTTGTGTCATGTACTTCATGATAGTTTACTCACTTGTTTGACTGTAATCCAGATGTACCCTTTAGTGTCTGCATTGAACTCACCTTACACAGCTTGCTCTATATTAGGCTGTATGTTAAATGTTCAGAATGCTGAATCTTCTGTTCCTTTGGTTCACTGTAGCTTAGCAACAATCCTGACATTCTATGACATCTTGATATTAATTGTATTATTTCTAAGGCTATGTAACATCTAATTTGTGTATGGGGTATATAAGAAAAAATTGAAATTGTTAAAAGAATCAGAATAAACATGTCACACAGGCACTAGCTGCTAAATTAAAACTGTGTAATTAGATACTTGAAGATGGAATATGCTCATTTCAATGATTATACTGAACAATGAGGTCCATAAAAATGCTTCAATAAGCTTAGAGATTGTGGTAGAGCATCACAAAAACCATTTAAAGTTTTACATGAAGTTTTCCACTGCTTTAAGGTTTTCTCTCTTCTTTTTTATTTTAATCTCACTACCCTAGTCTGAATAATTCAACAGCAGCGTGACAGAGTATTGTGACTTACTGAAGGAGTATCTTGAACAATTGAAAGTAGTCTGGTGCACTCTTATCTTATAGGGTTTGTGGTCTGGGAAGAGGCATATTTTGTTTTTGTTAAGGAGATAATACAGCCATTAAAGTAATCTAATGCAACATGTCTACTCTTCTGTGGTCCCTCTGTAGAAAAAGGACCAGCAGGCTTTTAACACCATGGTCCAAAATCCTGTACTCTAAGGGAACAATGCTTTGGTGATGATCGAGGTGTTGTCTGCTCTGGCCCCAGGGTGAACACTCCTCCCCCCATGCAAATCCAAGCTTGAATTTTGATATCCTCCCTTTGTGAAGATTTTCTGGTTCTAACAGCTTTGACTTAAGTATTGAAATTTCTCAAAGACAAGAGCTATTTTGTTCTCAGAATATTTGGAAGATATTTTTTGATTTTCAGATGTTCACCAACACAACAGTGTTGCTCCAAATGAGATTATGTTATATATACTTACACAGAAACTTATACAGATGCTCATACATATTATAACATTTCTGGCAGTTCTGAATGATAATCCAATTAACTGGAGTCCCTGAAGTTCCTGAAGGGAAATTATATATTTTATAATGTAAACATTTTTGTAAATTAGCATTTGTAGTTGATAATTTACATAATATGTAATTGTTATTTGTAATTAATACTTGTCATTGTACATGAAGTCTCTTTTGATATCTTTATTCAAATCCATCATGCAGTTTAACTAGAAACTGTCCAACTGTGAAATACAAAGGCTGCTTGAACAGTTTGCCATTTCTATTTGCAAGTGAACCACAGTGTTGCATGGTTAACCATAATGTGGTGTGAGTCAAATTGTTCACAGATCTTGATGTAATCAAAAATATACATAGATATCCAAAAGCGTTTTTTCTTATTTGACCTCTGACTCCATCACTAACTGAGAGATTAAAATGACCTCAAACTTTTTTTGTATAATCAGAATCTGAATTTAACCAATTGTAATCCAAATTTCTAAAGAGAAAGAAAAGATCAACAAGGAACAGCGCAAAATAAAACAGGCTTTTATAAAAATGCTTTCCTCAACTCTTCTTGAATTTCTGTCTATAGGCTACTGATTTTTTTCCATCTATGGCAACTTCTGCATCATTTAAGTCAATTTCAGATTTTTGATCAAATCGTGTCATGACCCGTTTGTGGAACTGATATTTTCAATCAACCAAACATACCGAATCACATGCATACAGGAGTCAGGTGTTAAGGCTGATTAGTCTGCTGAATCTGACAAATCAAAGTGCATGAATCGGTGTCAGGACAGAAACATCTGTTATGGATCCGATAATAAAAAAATAACCTGCTTTTAACGCAAGTTTATTTGTATAGCATATTTCATGTACAAGACAATTCAAGGTGCTTTACATAAAACATTATAAGCATTACAGCAGGGTTGAAGGAGGAAATTGACTAAATCCAACCTTTTTTTTGGCTAATTATATCACCATTGCAGCTGTAGTATCTTTAAGAACAGCACATTATTGACAGCTTTTGTGATTTTAAAGATTTAGTCATCACAGAATCAACTATGACCTGAAACATATTTAACCAGATAAAAATAGCTTGTAAAAATGACAGCTGAATGTCTCAAACTAATCCTTTTGGGCGACTGAGTCCGAAAGGCCACAAATATATTTTTTTCCCCACAATTGAGGTCAAATGACCTTTCTTCATTCCAGGATCAAACAGGTCATGCATATCATCCCTGTAATGATTTGTTCAAATAAATCTTCTAGAGAAACAATTTGGAGGAAAGCCATGATGAAAATACAGTAAATAAAAAACACAGACTACAAATCTATTCTGAAAACAGAAATGTGCACAGACCTCTGACCTGCAGGATTGGACTACCACTGAGGTCAGCTCTGAAGGCTTTCACAGACACAACAACGTAGATTACAGCCTTCATTCTTGCCACTTTCAAACTGTTTTCACTTTGCTGCACTCTGTTCAGATTGAGGGGAGAAAAATCAAAAGGATAAAGGTATTTTTTAAGTATCTAATGATTTCAGTCAGAACCCTGTCATCAAAACAAAAACAAAACCAGTGAACACTAGCATACCATTTACAATCATTCGTTTTTCATATAGTTACATTATAGATAAATTGATAAAACTGATTTAAAGAGCATATTTTAACAGTAGGTCTTAACATAAACTGAATTTTTGTTTTTGTTTTCATTAAACACATTATATTGCACTTTATGCAAGAGAAAAATAACTCTGAACCTTGTGAAACATGTTTAAATAATTTACTTTTATTCTATGTAATCTCTTGAGTTAAAGACCCAATGTGTCTCATTCTGTAATTAAGGCTTCTTAACTTATCTGCAATAAGCAAAGAAGCCCATCTTGATTGCTTTTAGTGATCATAATTTTCCACTTAACTGCTAAGCAGCTTCTCATTTAGCAAAAAAGCTATAAAAAAAATCCCTCTCCCCAGTTTTCTTATCTGTCCCTTAAAAACATGGTGAGAATGTCTTGTGATGCAACTGTATGAGACATCTAAAATTGCACAAATAAGCCAATTTAATTTCTTAACCGCTTTAATAAATGGTACTGCATCAAATAAAATAAGTAACACAATAAATAAAGCAGAACAAAGAGGGAGATTTAAACTCCCACTCACAGTCAGACCGAGGATGAAAGTCAACATAATAAGATGATGGCCCACGCTCAGATCCCTCTCTGGGTCATTTCAGGAGAATGAAATGACCATCACTGTCCTCTACGTCAGCTTAATAGTAGGGATTTTGAAACATGCTTAATCCCCTAGTATGTTTAAAGTATGACAATAAATAAGAGTAATTCAATATCCCTACCATATAGATAGGCTGTAAGATCACAGTGTCGTTATGGAGTGAGTTAGTTGGAAAATGGCCAGTACTTGAATATCATTTGTGATGTTTTGACACTGCTGAATAAGTAAAATGAAATATCATCAGGTTGTTGGGAAGGAATATATAAATAAAGTATTATAGTAAATATACAAACGGAGGGAACCTTTTGTCTGTCTTTACAACATATTTCAGTCTGTTTTCAGAGAGCGTGGGGATGCATACCTAGAGGAAGAAGAGCAAACTCTAAACTCCACACTGCCCTCTAGTAGATGTATTGCCTTACAACCCTACCAACGTAAAGGATGGATGGGAGTCTTCCTGCAGGTGCTCCTAATGATTGTCTGCCTGCTGTGTTTTCTTACAGAGGCCATAGCATGTTATCTGCTGGTTGTCCTCTTTTGTCTGTTTGTTATCTTTTGTATCTCTGTCTTCTCTTTCCACTTTTTACTCTTCTATTCTGTTTACTCCTCTGTCAACATTAATTAACTTACATACTATTTTTCATATAAATGTAGTTTTTTGCTTAATTTATATAAGTATCAAGAGGAGCCTTTTATCCATAAAGCTTCTCTTGGGAAAGCAAATTTGCATGCCATATGGTGGATAGACCATCATTCTGCTTGCTATGATGCTGGACAGGACAAGTAAAAAACATACAAAAAAAGAATGCAAGGAGTACATGAGCAGTGATATTTGACAAAATTTGAAACAGGTGTACATATGTATGTAAACGGAGCATAAATGAAGCATAGGTAGTTATTTTTTTCTCATTTTTTGTCACAATCCATGTTGAGTTCACAATCCTACAGGTGGAAGATGGGCAGGGTAATTTAAAGACTTTTTTTGCAATTGAACTAAAGGCATTGGTGAGGCAGGATCACAAAACACTAGACTTGAAATGGACAAAAATCCAGACAAATATAAGTGACTGAATGCAAGATGTTATAATGAGGATCTGGGATCAAACAATGGGAACGAGTGAGCTTTACACTGAGGGAACTAACAATGCATCACAAACAGAAACATGGAATAAAAAGGAACAGGCCCTATAAGATAAATCAGGAAAATAAAGTAAAGCTAACAGAACCTGGGGAAAAAATGCCAAGTTCTGACTTCACCCTGAACAGGAAAATAAATTACCTGATAAAACTGGGAGGCATACAGAACATGACTTCAGTCCAAGAAAGCAAGAGGCAAAATCTCAAACAAATTAGAACCTCAGCCATGATATCCTTTCTTCTTTCAATATGTAGCCCCCACTTGAACACAAAAATAAAGCTTAATGTTGGTATTTCAACCCTACTGTTATGATACATTTTTAATTTTAAAAATCTAAAAGAAATCTAATCAACACATCTAGAATAAAAATGGTTCATTTCCCAGTCTCTGGCACTCACCTTTGATCATGACATTTAGATTGATGAAGATGTGCCTGAAGATCTTGAGATTAACTTTAAGTCTGATGATTCAGATTATTAAACCAATCAGGAAACTGCTACTTACATTCCTCAAAGCAAGACATTCACACCAAAATGTGGGGAAATACAATGGTCTTTGTTCCAAATATACACCTAGCAAAACTGCAGAAAACATAATCAAGTCGGCAATATGAAGTCAGTTTTTCAGCTGGTCATGCCCAACTCAAGTCTGAAGCCATCTGATGATGTCCAGATGAGCATGACCCATATGAAATGTGCAAAATCCATTTGCACAAAGCACTGTAATGACATGTACCTTGTGCTGTGTCGATGTACACACATGCCCATTGTTAATGTACACCTATTCATTTTTGTTGTTCCAAACGTTGCATTAAAAAAGGGACATTGTATAAGAATTACTGCCATCTAACATTGGAATCGTGTATCATATTCTAAGGTGAATTGCATTCTGGTACCTCACTTTCTCAAACACACAATGCACCAACGGTAGCCGCCGTGTGTCAAAAAGCCTCGACAACACCAACAAAAGCACGTCATCCAATTGTTCATGGAGTGTTCACTCAGGCGACGAGGTTTATGATTTTATGAATATTACAAACTGCATCCCATCATTAGTGTGAGTGACTTGTTGGAAACATCATTCCAACCTCCGCTATCCAATAAGTACACATACCTTACACATACTGTAAAATCTGGTTTTACTCACCTGGAGGAACTGTATCTTTACATGGTTTCAGTTGCTTTCAATCACAGTAAAGCTGGTGGGAAGACTTTATAAGCTGCTTTTACTGGGACAAAAAGCCGGTGCTGTGTCGAGGCCAGTTTCTCTGTCGAGATCCGCTGGCCATAGGGAGGTTCGGGAGGTTTACTGTTTTACAGCAACGGCAGACTGTTGAGAAAACAATATTTGCCTTTAGCTGTTTTTGGATCTCGGCGCTGCTGAGTTATTCCGCATTGGTGCCATTTGTCCCTTACCGGTGGCTGTAGTTTGAAGATGGCAGACCATCATGGCGCTTCCCTACCACCCGTGGTATGAGCAAATCTAAAATTCTTCGATTACAAGAATGTGTCAGATCATTAGCAGAGGCCATAATACACCAATGATAATGCAGATATCCATTTGACCTGCAAACAAGTGAAATTGTGACACAATGTCCCTTTAACTCACAAGTAATGTCACTTGTATGCCATGGAGACTAAAAGACATGCACCATGCTCATATTGCTAATCTCAAATTGCTAATCTTTTGTTTTCTTTTTATTTTCTTTAATTTCTGGTTCAAATATGGTGCTAAGATAAAGTTTACTTTCAAAACAAATCCTCATGACTCATTTGTCTTGATTTTAAGTCAGCAGGTCAATTTGTTTTGAACAGAAGAGGTGTCTCATGTTAATTTATCAACACTTCATTGAAAATCAATTTCATGTAAAACTATTGTGTTTTATATACAAGTCTCTCCAGTGTGCATTAAAAAATTAACATGTATTTTTATAAAAATAAAAGAAATAAATATTAAATCATCCTCATTCAGTCATGACCTATGAGAGGAAAAGAACACCACTCCCCTAAATATTTGATTGAAATAGTCAGTAATGGAGTTGATAATGAGATATAACGTATGTTTCTGGTAACGTTTTGGTTTCTGACACATTTGGATAACTAAACAGGCCCTGGGTCAAATTAACACAGGAACATTATAGCTGTTCCTGAGAAACGAACATAACAGGAGGGTTAAATGTCTATTTGAAATGTGTCACAGTTGCTACAACAGCTGTGTGATGGCCAGCCACACCTTACCTGGGGTTCAGTCTCTCTTCTCTTTCCTGGTGTAGCAAAGGCATGGTCAAGGGCTGAGAACTCTTAGGCTGTGTCTAATTTCGGGGTCTGCACACTACGAAGTGCGTAGCCTACGAAGGCTACGAGTGTGCACCGTAGGCTGCGCACTTCGAAGCAGTGCATACGGTCGTGAAATGAGACAGCCTAGCTAGTGTGTGAGAATCTCCCATAATGCTCTAGTCCCCAAAGTTTAGCTGCTAATTCCTTCAGATAACTGCAGATGGAGCAAGACATGTCGCTAAAACTCTCATTTTAGAATCTACATTAGTGGCTTTGTTTTAAAAAAAAGAAAAGAAAAATCGAACAAAGAAAAAATAAAGGAATAAATAGTAAATACGTCATTAACACCTTACAGATCCACAAATATTAAATATTATATTATTTTAATGCCACAGTTTAACAAACTTAAGTTGCTATTTATATTCTGTCACATCTCTACGTTAAAATATCAGAGATGCAAGTAACAAAGTACAAATACTCCATTACTGTACTTAAGTAGATTTTTCAGGTACTTTGTATTTTTATAAGTATTTATTTCTCTGAGGACTTTCTTCCTTTACTCAGTTACATTTTCAACATAAATATCGGTACTTTCTACTCCTTACATTTCCCAAAAAGGTTCGTTACTTTCCCTGACAAGCTGAATCTTCCCTTTTTTCAAATCCTGGCTCACTAAATTATAATTAATTTTGATTTAAAGACTTTTTTGTTTGTTTGTGTGGCCAAGAAAATAAAAAGATGGCATAAACAGGACTTTTAAAGTCAAGGTATTTTGGCACTGGTATTGGGACAGCAGATTTTACCCCAATGTAAAAACAGAAAAGTTTTACTGCTCATGCACACTTTCCCTAAGTTTTTATTGGGAAACTTTGCTGGAGGGTATTATCATTGAGAGATGCACATATCAGCTCGATTTTCTTATACACACAAAGTCCACTCTATACCCACATCTTTGTTGTTACTAAGCAGTGTCCCAACTCTCACAAAGCTTCCCAAGCCCTTGCATGCTTGCACTCTTATTGCATTCTCACAGTTTTGCTGAGAATGCATGTGATGTTAATTGAAGTGTGTGAAGGTTCAGTGCTTAGGTTAAAGGAAGGGCAAAGGGACTTAGACCGTGTGTGTTAAAACACTTTCCAGTACTAAATAAAGGTTGAAATGACAGAAACTGAAATTGCTTCCAAAATGTGTTGCATGACTGAGGAAGTGGTATTCGTTTTACTTTGATAAATCACCAGAGTCGGAGGGCCATTGTCCTTGTGGGTGTAGGCACTCATCTGCCCTACATGGAAACTCCACCTTGAATTGAAAAAAATGATCACCTCGAGCTGAACAGCATCCTCCTGACCTTCAAACTTTATATGGAAGTTATGTTGTTGGGAAGATTACTTATCATCTTGCACGATGACACATTCAGGTCGCTGTTCCTGGATATGTAGACAGACAACTGAGATTTGGCAAAGGAAAACAGGACCACTGCTGCTTGGTGGAAACAAAAACGCCCAGAGCTGTAGCTGCTTTGGAGTCTATAATGCTTGCAGCCAAGTTTTTATATTCCCTAATCATTCAAACAGCAGTGCAGTAATGACTGATGGACAGCAGCACACATTCACTACATGCACTGTGACAGACATTTCAAAACAGCCTGTCTTTATTTACTGTCCAGAACACTGTAATCTTCTAACTCTATTCCATTTAATGGTGATGGAGTTCAACAGCAAGAAGGAAAATAACCATTTTCAACTGATTATGACACAGTTCATGTCTGCACAGCATCTAAGCTGAGTGGCAGTGAAACATAAATCTTAGATCGTAAAGAATTTTACCTATTTTTTTAACCAAGATAACCAAATAAAACTGATCAAATGGACAATAATCTTGTGAATATTTTCACAATGTGGTTCTAAATAATCAAACCTCACATTCTCACTTGATGAATTCAAGTCACATTATCACGGCTCAGGTACATTAAATTATATATTACAGATAATTATGCGCAAATTTTAACATCAAACCACAAAGTCATTTTTTTGGCTTTTAGTTTGAGTAAAAGCTTTGCATTGTTCGGCTATTTCAATGTATGTGTGCTTCTCAGGGCTAATTGCCCTCATCTTCCAGGGCGCCTGTAAACATTACCAACTCAAGGATGTGCTTCTTGACACTTAAGCTGTTTGCAGATGGGTAATAAAGTGGGCTAAGCCCATTTGAGCCGTGCCTTTTAAATGTTCCGCTCTGTGCCAGGGGAGCTATAAAACTGCGTCGCTGCTCATGTGAGACACGTTCTTGTGCGATGCCAGAAATCACAGCTTAGTCTTTCCATCAGATTAGTTTGTCCCTGAATGCCTGTAAGATGTATTAGAGCATGTACTATGGCTGGATGGATAGTTTGGACAGACAGCAACAGACTGGTGGATAGATTATATTTTCAAGCAGGAGAATGAACAAACAGCTGTAACAGCTGTCTCCTATTAAAGAGTGAGTGAAGCTCTAAGTACATCAAAGACACTTAGTACAAGTATCCAAATAACCATTCATCAAATGTCTCAAAAACTTCAGGAACAAAACACCATACAAGCACAACCTGTTATTAACGACTGCTGCTCGACAGGCCTTCTGTATCATACAACCCTCTGTGTCATATGATAACAGTTTAATAAAGAGATCAACAAAAAAGATGTAACAAAAATTTATTGAAGTAAAGAGTTGAATTTGACTCAAGTTTGTTTGGTAATTAGACTCTGATGCATCATCTTGGTGAAGTGGTGACATGCATGAAGGAAGGGGGTGGACAGACAGAACGCCCTTGGCCTATAAATGCTGTTTGTGGATAAGCGGAGATACCAGGTGGTAAATACTTCTGATGATGTTCCTCTGCTAGGAAAGTTGAGTGAAATCCAGCCTGGAGGGGGAAATGACAGAACAAAAGACAGGAATCAAACTGATTGGTCCAAAAAGTTGCAGGCAAGCCGACCATTGGGCCAGAGTTGTGATGACATCATTTATAAGGTGAGTTTGACAGCGTGGGAAAATGGAAGTGACAAAGCATAGCAGGATTAAAAGTTAAAACCCCAGATAATGAGGGCAGACGTGAGAGGAAAAAAAAATCTTTCTGATTTAACTTACGCAGAAGTTTCCCAACAGGATGACCCAGACATTAGATTTAGCTGACATACCAAGGATGACACGTTTGAGGACAATATTTCATTAAATAATTTTCAATGTAATCAGATTTGGAACAAAAGAAATTTATAGAAAAAAGGTATTTTTCTATGTTGAACTTTTGTTCACTTCCATATTGTAACTATTGAATAAAAATATGGGAGCACAAAAAAAAATCCCTCTTGTTTCACCCTTCAAGCCTTTTACCTCCCTTGTGTTGAGAATGTGAACTCAAAAACTTGGTCAAACAAAATCTTTACATCTTACAGTGTCATCAAACATTGTTTGTAGCTGGAATTAAATTCATGGCATACATACCATGTTTTAAGTTCAAACGTCACCTGTAGTCGAGTCATCAAGTCTGAACACTTACCGGCAGGGTGAGTTGTCTCACATGGAGCGAATAATGATTTATAAAGAGTTTGTAAATCTGTTGGCTCTTGATATTTAAGCGAACCCCTGATGACTCACACGTGGTGCTTAATTCAAGACACTAAATTGACATAATTTGTTATATATCTGAGTCAGCAGCTTGGTTTTCATGATTGCAAGAGAAGGCAGTACAAAATGTGTGCCATCAACAGCATATTACAGTCAGCTGCAACATCTTAATGCTGCTGGGAGATCATTACTGGACACAGTCAGAGATCAAAAACATTTTTTTCTCTTTTTTCCGACCTAAACACTTAATTACAATAATTCATCTTTGGCTGAATCCAAGATTTACCACAGACCTGGTCTTCACAAGTAACAAAATAAGGCCCATGTAAGTGTATTCTAAACAACATATTTGTAATTAATGTCAAATTAATTAATGAAAACCAATAACAACACTTAATTTCAGAGGATTTCTTTTTCTTTCAAAGTATAGGATATGATGGTACTATTTTGTTTACGTTAGGAAGGTCCTCTGCACACGAATTGTCCCAGATGACCTCTGCCAGTAGAAGCTGGGGGCACATCTTAAGTTGTGTTAGTGTCATCAGGTGTTTCAGCCTTTTACTCACAAAATACACTCTCTACTAAGGCAGGCCCAGCACAGGCTTACCTGACCTCGATGTGTGTCCCTAACTTCTTGGGGATCCACAGCCACTAATAATTCTTTGATGGTGTGGTGCAGGGCTTGGCCACAGATCCCCAAGTCTTTTAGGAGTTTGACGACAGTGTTGCATTGAAGTTGTGGCAGCCGACCTCAACTGAGCAGACTGTTGCTTTCAGCCTTCACCTTCAACTCTGTGTTCTGCATATTAAAATAAAAATAAGCATTCACAACCCAAAGTATATAACGTAGCAATTTAAAAACACACACCTCATTATAATCTCCTTTAGACAAAATTACAGTTGCACAGACACTCACACACAAATCCCTAGTTTCTGTCTCTTAACTGAATGTAGATATAAAAATATCAATAGAATTAAACATCTGGTTAAACACTGCTGGGAGGAAATGATGTCTTGGAGATCCGTTCACACCAGGGTGCCAGCCCACCTGACCACAGAGGGTGCCACCACAAGAGCCACCCAGGTCCAGGCATGCCAGGTCCCACACCACAGCCATAGGGCTGCTGTGCAGGACCCCAGCCATTCAGATACGGGTGATCACCACTGCAACAATCCTGCAGAACAAGCAGGCAGAGCCTGAATCCTCCTGAGGAAAATACTGGAGAAAAAAGTTTTCAAAAATTCAAGCAAATCTTAGAAAACAAAACAACCTTAAACAATAAGAACAAGAATAAGAAAACACATAAAGGACTTTATAAAAATAATGAAATAAAACCTTAAAACACAACATTCCTAACACCATGTAGGTGCTACATAGTTTTGTTCTAAACAAAACAAAAAAGCAAGGAGTGATACAAAATTAAGCAAACAAGCAAAAAGACAGCTCCAGCATGCATTCAGTCTTCAAAGTAAATACTTAATGGAGCAACATTTACATCTGTATATTTCTTAGAATAGGGCTTACAGGTACACTTTGCACATTTAGTCAACATGATATTTGTCTATTCCCCAAATCAATGCTGCTCCAACTATTTAATACTGGATGGGTTCTACTAGTGCACAGTAGATCACTAGGCCATTCTATGACATTTAAATGCTTGACAGCAACAACAGCCAACTTACAATTCCATCACAGCCTAAAAGAGCCACCCCCAACTTCTCCACCATCCCTGACATCACATCCCCACAGCACAAGCACAGCACTTGCTCAACATCAAAAATGTCATCTACATCATCTGCTGCATCCTCAAACACCTCAACAATACACGAGGCAGACTTTTTACCCCTCTCATCACACACTTCCAATCCCATCTGCTTGAACATCCCAGGATCTCAGGACTAGAATTGGAAGGCCAATGGTCCCACTGTCAATGGAAAAGGGACAAAACCCTGTCAATCCAAAAACTGGCTACCCTTACTCATCAGGGACTTAATGAAGCTTTTTAGACATCACCTATTGGATTTTTCCCTTCTGCTGGAGGGTAGCAGTACACAATTATGATCAATAAAGTGTGTTGAAGCAAAAGAAAAGGGTATTATGCCGCATCATCATGTTATATGACAGGAGTGAAACTGCATCAGTTGCACAAATTGGAGCTGTATCACTATAGAGCACCAAAGGGGGGGGGGGGGGGGGGGGGGTGT
>JAOXYM010000001.1:29993848-30006624 GCA_028567055.1 Leptatherina wallacei
TCGAAGGCTTTTGAATCGGGACAGTACTTCGCGCGCCGCTGTGACGTATGCACCCTCCGAATCCGCACTTCGTAGTGTGCAGACCCTTAAATGAGACACACCCACAGAGTAACTGAAATCAAGGGGGTGAACTGTGGACAACTAACTAGGAGTAGGTGAAGTAAATGAGCTAATTAAACCAGGTGTGCTGATGAACAGGAAGTGAGAAGAAAAGCAGAATATACACATGGGGGAAAAACTACAAAATAAAACGAAAAACAGAACTGTGTGGCAAGACTAAAAAACTCAAACCGCAACCCATACATCATGATACCAGGGCCCAATCCCAAACCGCCCCCTTCACTACCGACTGTCACTCCAAATTAAGTCACACTAGCAGCCGCGGAGGGCACTTCAATTGGAGGGTGAGGAAATAAAAAAGATGGGCAGGGAAAGGGATGCCTTCTTCCCTCCACCGGAAACGGAAAGAATGCATCGCCATGGCAACACAAAGACGCCCATGTAGCGTTGTGGCAGAGGTTGCGAGATGCACCAGCTGCCTTGTTTTTTCCCCACTGTCCCTGAAACATCATAAATTCAGCAACCATTACAATGACAGGAGCTACATTATACTTCAGATACTTCTAAGTGACTCCACTAGTCTTTCAACCCCATTGCTGTTTGACATTTCCAATCAAATTAATGAATGAAGGCTGATAATTGTGCTTACATTACGTCAAACTTCAGCATAGAAGAAGAATTGCTAGTTTCTTTTTATCTTCCTAAACCTGGTGATTTTCTGTCTGTGTGACAAACATGCAGGACACATGTGGAACTCGCATTTAAAGATTGTTTCCTCCGTATAGCAGTTGCACCAGCTGCAAAGTGTGCATCGTTGCAGGGCTGAACGGTCCACTTGCCCTCAACATTGCATGGTTTGGGACGGCCCTTAATATGGCGGAGCCTCCAAAAGAATGCACAAACCGAGGGTTAGTGCGTAGAGGGTGGTTTGGGATTGAGCCCAAGTTTGATTCCCAACCTGAGGCCCTTTCCTGCATGTCATTCCTTACTCTCTGTTTTCCTGTCAAAAAGGTCACCAGAGTACTAAAGTCATTTAAAAGAAAATGAATCTGTTGTGGTGGTCTCATCAACTTTTAAAATCAGTTGACCAGAAGCATCTAGCTTTCCTGTTTGGTCAGATTTAAAGTTTTTCAGTTTGTTATTAAAAAGTTTCAGCAAGAACAGTCATGCAGAAAACAATTAAGTCAAATGAAAGGCTAATTGGAGAGTCCAGATTGGCAGCATGCACTTTAACCATGAGAAATAATAGCTTGTCGCTCTTAAATTGATTAATCAAAAGCCTCTGATATTTTGTCTGTCTTTCCTGATTACAGTGTGAAGATGTAGAGATTTAACAGTGAGCAATAAATCAGAACTTCTTCAATTTACTTGCTGATTTTGACTGTGAATAATATGTCATTATACTTGATTTGAACTCTCAATAGGTTTTACATGTGTCTTTGCAAAAAAATAGAAATAGATCTACTTTCAAGAGATAATAATGGTGGAGATAAAAAACAAAACATAACCTATGAAGTGTTAAAAGTTTAAGGGGGAAAAATTATCTGGTTTCTCTTTATTAAAGTGTTGCTTTTCGGAGAACAATAAAGATCATTTCGTTTTCCCAGCAGTTCCAGAGGTGGCCTCGAAAGGCAAGGCTGATTTCTCCTTTTGGCTTCCGTTTAGCTCAGCCTTGAGATGCCTCCGGCACTAGCTTGTGCTTTCTGCTCCCATTTTGTGCTGGTGATGTATATTAAATGACATAGGTCTTCATAAGTGTCATTGTCTCACTGGTCTGATGAAGACTAATATGTGCTCTCCTTTCACCAGCTGTGGCTATTTCTTTTATCGCTGCAGGGACTCTCTGAGAAGTGCAGGGCTTTGGGAGCGGCAGGGGAGTACAAACCAATAGATTCCACAATGAATCTGCTCTCTTCAAAAGTGTCTGGGGTCAAGGCAAGTGCATGAGCACAGGCTTTTGCATATTTATCTGAACTGATTATTACTGTAGGGAATTAAAATAGGCAAACATAAATAACAGTGGAGGTCTGAACGGATTGAAGAAACACAAGCATGCCTTGTTATCTTCACCGCATTAATGGAAAATAATAAAGTGACTGTGTATTTCTATGCTTGTACATCTTTTTGGTCCTTTCTAATTTGCTTCATTGGATAATCTGCTGGCCATTCATTTTATTTAATGACTTTGCTTTAACCTATAGATTTACAAACTTGTCCAAGCATTTTCTTCACAGAGAATCAAGTCTAACTTAAAATATTATTCCTAAGTGAACCTCTCTGTGTTGCACAGTAGCTAATGGATGCGGAATTTGTTAGACTGCACTGCTCTTCAGTTAATGCAGTGTTAGGAAATAAAAAGCAATGTTTTTATTCAGAGTGGCAACATCTCCATTAAAGTGCAATTTCCTGTATGTTTCTGTAGAAGTCCTGTGGCGAGTGCATGTCTATGGGTCACCAAATCTACACAGTTCTGATACCTGATATGTTTTCTGTCTTTATGAGTTTTTATTTCAATTTTTTTGCTAAAAAAAACAACCTCAGAACTTGCAATACTGGACTATGTTGAGGAATATTATATATCACCCTTCTTCTTCAGAACCGAGTTGGATTATTTTTTGGATCACTGTCATTAAAGCAGAACTTGTGGTCATTGTTTTGTCCATGTTTTTCTGAGAAAGGGCCTCTTTTTGTTCTCTTTTATCACCTGCAAAGAAACCACATTACCACGCCTGCTGTGAGGAAGGTGTCTGAGAGGAACACTGTCAGACTTCTCTGCCCACTGACTGCAAATAAATTCATCTAAAGGATCAATATGTGCAATTCCATCCAGTTGTCAATGATGACCATCCTGTTTTAAAAATTTCACCCGTAAATAAAACTCAAATTTCAGAAACCTTGCAGCTTCTTGCAACTTACATTACATTAACACAAATGACTGAAAACAGTCTCCTTTTGTTAGTGAAGAGAGTTTTCTCTTATCGTACTGAAAGACATAAGTATACTTGGCAGTTCAGAGGGGGAAAAACACCAAAAAGCTGTTCTAATCTGTAGTTTAAGGGTTACAAGCAAATGGAGGATGTTTAAAATGTCTCATCTCTCTTGTTTCATATTGCTGGCGATAGCGTGGTTAAACCAAGTTTGCATTCAATGCATTCAATAACACCAAATCAGCTAAAACAGAAATGGTTACAATAACATGAATTTAATCTAACAGTTACAAGAAGATCAGATAAATTGCTAGTTTCTGTTGTCTAACAGAAGAAACAGGTGGAGCGTATCCCAGCTGAAAGGCAGAATTCTCCTCGCTGATTTTCCAAACTGAGAGCGCTCTGACTGCTCTTTTATTGCAGGTAAAACCCAAACTCCCTATAAAAGTTCACAACGCCTTGCTTTATTGTTAATTCACTATGAATGTTTTTTTCAAACATGTAAGCATATAATGTTAAACATTGCCAACCAACACATTTAAAAAGGAGTAGAAAGAATTTTATTTTATCCTACCCCGTATTCCACTGTACAGCAAAGGCCTGCTGGTCTATCAGTTCAGTTCCTGTATGTTCACTAATACAAATAATGATAGTATTTACATAATACAAAAAAAAAAACTCTTAAACATATTACAATAAGTGTAAACCCCCAATGACTGTCAACACCCTTCTTTTTCCCTGCACCGTGTGGAAACCATGTGTTTGTACCGCTTCTTGTACTCACCCATGCTATTGCTTTAGAAAAAATATTTTTTAAATTAACAACATATAGTACTTTTTGAAGATATTCAATAGTACTTTTTCCAATCTCGAAAAGCTCTATGGACTGTGGGATGGAAACTGAGCTCCTGTAAAGCAGAAAAACCTAAAACAAGTCCATACCTGCTGACTGTGACCATTATACTGCCCAAGTTATAAATATCCTGAAATTCAATTTCTACTAGTAATTTACTAGTAGAAAACTATTTCTAATTAACATTATGACTAATAAGGAATATCACATTGAACTAGAAAAATGCTATAATGAATATCTAAAATGTAATTAGTTATAGCTGGGAGTGAGTTTCAGATAAATCTTATAGCAGCCTGCCACGGTGACTCACTGCTCTGGGAATTTTCTTTATCCAGATTTTGGAAAGCCTTAACAGAAAAGGTATGGGGCAATAGGAGGGTTGAATGCTACTCAACCATCTGAAAAGCACTTTCCTTGAAGCATATTGATGCCATCACTTTTCGGTGTGTGGTTTTATAGACAGTATGTCTTGTTTTTGGCCAGATGGCTTTTCCTGAAGCGATGTAAGAGTCAACCTTGAACCTTCCAACCCATTTCAGTAAAGCTTAAACACAGATTCTTCAAAGCGTGCAATGGTTCACCTCTACAAATAATGTCAAAGGAAGCGAGTTTTAGAATGTTACGTTGCATATTAGTCTGAACAGTCACTTAAAAGGGACAAAAGGGGGATGGACCAAACAAGGAGCATGCTCAAGGCCAGTGAGGATGACAGAGATGCATCTCCCACGAGAGACTGTACCCACTTATGTACTGTGCTGAAAAGAATGTAAGAATTTGTATCAAGGCCTTTTATATGTTGTAAATCTGCCAAAGGGGCGGCTGCACAGCCATTTGACCCTTGGTCCTGTTTGATGAGAGGGTGCTGTGCAAGGTTTGATCCAGGGAATAGAGACACACACTGTGTCAAGTTGATGTAGTGCATTATATGAGATGCCCAAAGTGAGGTCATCTCACTTGCACTCACACTAAGTCAATATAGATGGAGGTGGGGATGATCCATGACATCTTGGCTGTGTGTCCTTCACCATTGTTTTCAAGCTGACCGCGCCATCTGTCACTGTAGGAAAAGCTGGTACAGCTCAATGACGGAAACACTGTTGCATGCTGCCAGAGCATCTGCCTTGCTTTTCCTCCTTTTCAGTTTGCTACGACGATGCAGGATAAATTCATTTACCATCAAACAAAAGTGCATGACCGCCATACTCACTCCCACCATCAACTTTGTCGGTTACAGTGACACTTAACTGAGGCAGACTATTTTGGCTCCTGGAAATGTCAAAGCATGAAGAGGGACAAGCCCATTTACATGTCTCGTGCCCTGGCAAGAAAACTATCCTTGGCTTTGACTTGACAGGGTCAGCCTGCTTTGGCTTTTTCTTCTCCTGGGACGTCATTAAATTTCTGTCTCCAGCACCTGAGCCTCTTTTAGGCATCTAATCACGTCCTTCCTTTGCTCCCTAAGCTATGATGTGATGTCCTCTTTCCATGCCCTGGCTCATTTAAAAAAAAAAAAAATAAGTTTCTTCTTTCTCCAAAGACTTTAACACTTTTTAATTCAGCCATCATGGAGCTCAGACGCTGTTGGACTGAGCAGACCTTTTTAAAATGGTTCCAGTGTGATGCCTAGTTTGTGCCATTTAGGAAGAGCTATATTAAAAATTCTCATGATGAAGTGGTTGTCTAACAGACTGTCTTGCAGTCGTTATTTAAGTTTTCGAATGAGAATATGTGATGAAGAAAAAAGGAACCGGAGAAGTTAGCTGCGGGATAGTAATTTATGATTTCATATTGAACTGCTTACTTAGATTAACTTCAAAGAGCTCAAACAATAAGTGTTTTTTAATTAAAGCAGTAGCCTACATGTAGATTCTAAACCAATATATGTGTGTGTGCACCATCTTGCTCAGCCCCATATCACACAACTGGTTGGAGCTATTGATTTATTTATTTATTTATATTGATATATGCTATACCCCAATCCCATTTCAAAGAGGGGTACAACAGCAAACTATAGTTGTTCTGTCCCTTCATTTTCTCTGTTCATGGCATGTTCTGATTAGCATGTACTGTGTGTCCTGACTCACTCCAGGATTGAGGCATAGGGCAAAGTGTTGGCTTCATAGCCATCACACTGATTTTTCAAAGGCATACATTAAATTTGGCATCATGATATTTCTACACAGTTAAACAATAAACATAATTCAATACAGTGCTCAAATTAAGCTGCTATTATGCCAGAGGCTTTGGTCATTGCACAGGGACAATCACAGCCCATTTATACTGAGGCTTGAGGATTGGAGTCTTTATACTTGAGGAAATTACAGAGTTACACAACAGGACTAGCTATAGAAGGGGTTGTACAAGAAGAACATTATACAAACACAAACATTAATATAGAGTTTCTATTTATCTACTTTACTTTTAGGCTTTATTGTTTTGTAACATTTGCAATAGTTGTACTTTTCTTGGGTTTTGATGTGTTATTCCAATGCCTGTAGAGATGGACCTGCTGCCACATTCTTCCCTGTAGCTCTTCCTGTTTTCCACTTGTGCAGCACGCTTATAGGTTACGAAGATTGAGAGTTGCATGACTGTTTAAAATTTTTATGAGGTTGATTTAGGAATGCCCCGCTGTTCACAAGACAGAGAACAGCAAACACAAATTTCAAATAACTGTACTTGGGCATGTTAATGCTCAAACTTGACTTTTGGGATGGAATTTGTTGGCTACACAGTTTATCCCACATACCACAAAATGATCCAACAGCATTTCTAGGTTTTGTAGACCTTTTTCATTTTCTTATATTCCTTCAATATACTGCAGGCTGTGTATCAGATACCGTGTGATCAAACAGTCAACTTCCTATTGGGGTACTTTGCTGTGTCGTCTCCTGGGAGGAATCATAGTTGCTGGACATAATTAAAATTTTTAAATTTTGTGCATAACCATGCTACAAGGCAGGATGATTTAATTGGCTTGTATTAAGAAGTGCACTTGTGGTCATAAAACATGCAACTGCATTCTAATTTTGGTATAAGAATAGTATATGAGAAATCACAGTAGATCCTTTTATGTGTTGCACTTGTTAAAAAGGAATATGTAACAACTCATGAGTTACAGATTTGAAAGGGGAATATTTAAACCACTAAACCCTTGTAATGTAGATTTTTGGGGCAAAGGGACTCTCAAAATTAAGAGGAAGATGTAACACTTAGAAATGGAATTGAGCCCATATTTTTTTTGTTGTTTAAAGCTAATTTTCATCATCTACAGTCTTTATCTTTATCATAATTACAACATACACTGTGACAGACGACCCCCTAAACATGAACTAAAGACAAAACTCCTAATGAACATACACACATACAAACATACCACGTCAGCACTGTGCATGTTGAAAATTAAAAGAATAATATCTGTATACAAAGCAAAACTGATAAAATGCAGAGTCAGCGGACGGAGAGCTGGGAAACCTTTAAGCAGATTTTCTTTTTGTGGCTTTAAAGCTACTGATAGAAGTGCAGCTCTTGATGTCGTCTGGTGAAACTGTCCACTGAACTGTAGCATTAACAGAGAATGCTGACTACTCAAATGGTGTGCAGTGAAAAGTTACAGTGCAATCTCTAAAAGAAGGCATTCTTAAGGGTTTTATTAACTCTGAAGTTTTCTGAAAGAAAATAACTAACGGCTCTGAACAGGGAAGGAAGAGCAGCCTAGCCAATTTATACAAAAGGCACAAATTTTATTCTAATTCAAAGTTTGTAATGATTACTTTCATCTGTATTTGAAAAAAGTTTTTTATTCCCCCCCTGCTTCTCTTTTTACAAAATTTTGAGTGTATCTCAGCTGGGGGACTCGGAGACCGTTACAATGAAGACAATTCTCACTGTATGATTAAAGACTCCTTCCTCTCAGATCATTCACATGCATGCACCAACACCTCCATAGCTCAATATTTAACAGCTTATTCCATTAGCTTTGTTTGCATGAGTCGAAAATGTCAACTGGGCTTTACCAGAGGTTTTATTGGACTGTGTCTTGTTGCCAGGCAACACGTTTATATGTATATATTGTTTTCTTTTTTTAGCAGACTTTCTTATTTCTTTGATTCTTTTGGCTAGTTTTTGAATAGTCATTATGCCAAGCTAAGCTAACTTGTTTTTTGCATCTACCCAAGAAAAATATTTTCCTCTCATTTTTATTTACACATCTACATAAAAATACATTTTCCAAGATGTTTACAAGATTTTTTATAGTCATCAGTAGGTACAATTAAAGCAAACAAGCATCTCCAATGCAACTGACCTTGGCAGAGCCTTTGAATCTAAATGTGCTTTGGACAAGCAAATCTATCAAAACTGTTGACAGTTCCCCAGACGGCGGTGTATGCACGTCAGTCAAATGGTAAATTGATTTGGTGTGATGGCTCAGCACTTTCTGTGTGTCGTCTGTTGCTGCGGATCGAGGATGTTGACCTTAACCAGAGCAGAGGCTGAAACATTCTAGCAAACTTCATGGTTTAAGTGTGCACAGACCAGTTAGGATTCTGCAGATGCTCATGGGGTTCAGTCTACAGTAAATTCTAGAGCAATCTATCTGTAAGACAATCATCCATGTTGGTCTTCTGCTCTTGGACTTCTTTGTCTAGTGTGATTGATTCAATCGGTCATCATGCAAGATTATACATTTTTGGGCTGCACGCATTTGGCCACAGCTAAACCAGCCGGACTCTTGCAAACCAGTGCAGGCCCTATTTCACAAGCAGACATGGTTGTGTTCTTATCCAGTTAAACTTACCAAAGGGCACTTGATACATGGACATTGACACTGCACATAGGTGAGGAACAAGGTCAGTTCATTCAGTGTTTTTTCCTCCAAACGAATGTAGTGTGTTATAGGTTAGTGTATTAATCACAGAACCATTCGATGTAAATCAGCTGGTTTTAGGACCCAGCGCAGGCAGGAAAGTGTTTATTGCTCACCAGGTTTCCACTTCCTCACTCTCCTTCAACCTCTCCATATAAGTATTTTAAAAGCATAGTGCAATATTATGAACACTCCAGTTATCGCAGGTTAACTGAGTTGAGGTCGGAATATATTATCTAATATTGTTAATGAGTGCTGTGATTAATATTTTCGTGCATGAACCTATGGTTTTATGTTGTAGGTCCTGAGATATATTAGTACCTCTAACTCTAGTTTATACCCGACTGCCTTTTATTAGCCAAGTGGAGCAAACCTGGTTGCATCGAGTCTGTTTCCAGGTTTTAATATTTGTCCATGCCCTTTTCTGATATTTTTCATTCTTTTTATAATTAATGTGTTAATAAAATTTTTATATTCTTAAGTATTGGCCTGTATTCTTATTTATTCCAGACACACTTGCCTACTAGATTAGCAGTTGTCCTTAATGGGTTAGTTAGTATTACTTTAAACATTACACAAAACCAATGTGGCTTCAAGAGCTCAGAGTCTTCTACTTGAGACTTTTTAGCCTTTCTTGTGTCTCATGGTTGATTTTAGCAAAACCCAGCATGTTTGTTGTACCTACAGTATTGTCAAGACTTTGAGATTTACTACCACTCGTACAGTGAAATTCAGAATATGCTTTTTTTAAGTGCTGAGGGAGAAGGTGACCTGCCAACCAAACACCTGAAACATGAAAAATGTGTTTATATACAGTAGGGTTTGTCATTGCAGGAATGTGCTGCTTTGAGCATCTTAGTGTGAATACTCAGCTGTTTGCTTTCCATTTTTCTCTGTAATACATAGAGACATTCAAACCAATAACATGAAGTTTGAAAATGTGTTGGTAGAAAACAGCTGCTGTGTCATACTGCATCCTAACAGTCTAATTACGTTTGTATTACACTCAATCCATCTAAGAAAAATTATGTTCCATACTGATGTCAGTATTGTTGTGCATTGATCCCAACACAGACAGGATAACAACAGAGCCCCTCCCAAAGTATCTTTTGCTCTTCAAACCAAGCCAAAGTAAAATTTTGTGCTGGATTGTGTAGCCAGATGATTCTAAACAACACACTACAGGCACGCTTGAATAATTGTTTTAGCCGATCTGCGGCAGCATTGTGTCTAGGGCCATCTGCTGTGTTAGAAATGCAATCACTGACCAAAGATGTGGCTCAGATCTGTTTTGCTTGTCTCATGAGATGACTGATTCCCTCTGATATTGTTGTCTGGTATCTGATAGTCATTCCACTTGTCATATTTGTGTTCTGGAGCATGATAAAATGGGATTGTACCTGGGATACTGCCTGTGTCTGTGTTTGTGATCTCTGGGAATTCGCCATTGATGATTATAAAAGAAAAGGCATATTGCCAGAAGGGATTTCTTAATCCCTCATCTGTTCCACTCGATCACTGAGATATCTCACCAAGCCTCTAATGACTTTGTGCTAATTAGAAAGCAGGCAAGACGAGGAAGAGGAGGTACAGTTGAAGGAGAACTACTGTGAACACATAGGGACGGTGGCACCTCTGTGAAAAGGTCATGAAGCAGCCATGTGCTCACTCAGAGGGATAGTACATGACACGAGGACACAGCCAGTGACCCAACACTAAGTGTCCTGATACACCACGCTCTGCTCATCTCACAATTCATAAACCATACCTGCTGTTGACCTCCTTTCTACCCAGCAAATAGACAAAAAGAACATTATTTTCAAAACACAGAGTTCTGAATTGATTTTTTTTGTAGAAAATATCACTAATATCACCCTCATTGCATCAAAAAAAATTTTTTTTTCGAAATAGAACATTGTGATTGAGCTAGATATAAATCCAGCATTTTCATGCTGAGAAGTGCAAATGAGGGGAACAAAGTGACTCCACAGGCTCTCAGTTGGTGGAGTCAGAATGCTCTTCTGTACTTGAGCCTTAATCTGTGATTCTGGCAGATACGTTTGCAATAATGTTTGTAATAAAAATATTTCTAAAAAGATGCCAATGAATTTTTAAAGAAGTATATTTCACTTGAAAACTGGAGATACAGTTCCACGGCTGCATGCTTTTTAAGTACTGGTATTCCTGGTGGAAATCACACCCAATAAATCTGGACGTGCACCCACTGAGTTGTACAAGATGTTGTTACAACTCAGTCTGTTACAATAGGGAATAGAAACCAGTAGGGTATTTATTATCCATGGTGATTCAATGTGTCGAGAGAGCATTTGGTGATTTCATTAATGAGTTTTTTTGCATTAAGTCATCACAGTAAGGGTCTCTACCGTCAACAATGCTGGGAAATGTAATTACTCTGAAAGTAATTATTCATTTGTGCTGTTTGGAGGATGACTTTGTAAAGATTGTGTTTGATGTCCTTGCCTCAAGTTTTGATGGTTTACTACAGAACAAATCAACTTTTGTGTGTAGTAAATAACCACTACACTGGCTGTGAGAAACAGATTTTTTCGGATGGAAATTCCTTCAGCAAAGGTGCACGTAAGTGTGACTAAGAAAAAAAAAGAGCAATTTATTTACATTTTATATTAATTCACATTCAAACACATGTTTTGGTTTTTAGCAGGTGTTTTTATTTGTATTGTTCTTTGAAGCACTCTGTGATTCTATATTTGTCAAAGGTGCTTTATGAATGAATGAATTAATGTATTATTATTATTATTAGCTCTTTTTTTTTTTTAGAATAAAACCACCTCACAGCAAGGAGAAGTCATTCCCAACAGAAATTTAAACTCTCAATCATTTTCACAAACCATTTTTGGCAGTGGTTCAGGTGGTAGAGTATGGTCGACCATTGATCAGAAAGTTGGCCGTTCGAATCCCACTCCCCCAATGTATCTTTCATGGTGTCCTTGGGTGAGACACCTTACCCTCCTTGCTTCCACTGTTGGCATCTTTGGTGGATGAATGTTCGGTGGTGGTCAAAGAAGCTGTTGACTTGGATTGGCTGCCACATTTCTGTCAGTCTGCCGCAGGGTAGCTGTGGCTACACATGCAGCTTATCACCACATATGAATGAAGAGTGAAAGAATAATAGATAGGTAGGTACAATGTAAAGCACTTTGTGGGCCGGATCAATTAAAGGTTGGCGTGTAATAAAATGTGTGCAAATTTGACTGCACATGTAAAAACATATTGCAGCTGATTTACTAATGGGGCACACCAAGGATTGTGCCTGTTAAACAGGCAAAATAATGCCCGCAATCCATTTAGCATGTTTTCCATGGATGAATATGCAAAATAGGCATTTCTGCCAGCCCAATGCTGCAGGATTGCAGACACGTATCAGTCTGATTCACAATATTTTCTCATGAATGGTGGAGGCAACGCATTTAGTTTTCATTCTTTAAAAACAATCAACACAGCAAACACTGTGATTCAACATGAGTTTATAGTAGACAAACGAAACAGAACATTCACAGCCACTGCAGCTCAATGGTTATTAAATCTGACATTATGTCTTTCTATTTTCCACTTTTTGAAAATGTCACATTTTTAAATTGGATACGCACAGTGCCTCCCTCTCCTCCAAGCGGAAGGAGAGTTGCGCACTGGAGCCTCCAGCTGCATGCAACCCTTGCCCATCCTTCTCGCAATAGATTTCATATCTATTGTATTTTTTAAAATATTTTCATTTGTCTCTTCCACTATTATCTCTTTCTTCACCAGGTCGAATTTCATTTTGCGTTTTCTTCTCTCCAAACTCGCCGTGCTGCAAACCACGAGACACCCAAAACCCAAATTTAAATAGGGAGTCTCCAACACGTTTGCAACTGCCGCCATTTGCGCAATCACTAGTAAATCTGCTGCTTCCTGCTTCTGTCCCGTGCTGACGATTTCTTGCTTCGCTCTTCCCTCTGCTTGCATTCTTTTACAATATTATTGTTTTTCTCCTCGGGAAATTTATGAGCAACGGCTCCTGGATACTTATTAACCACTGGGGACTGTTTTT